>QRFJ01000167.1:935487-1182211 GCA_006176705.1 Cocos nucifera
ATGCCAAACTGGGCAATATTCATAGACCAAAAAGCAAGCTGAACCTTCACTTTAGGGGGTTCAGATGAATCTGGATGACGTGGTGTCCAGTCAACAAACAAGCGTTGATAAGAGTTCTATTTTTGAAAGACATGATCCCCCATGACTATGTCTTTTGTGCTTTTTATAGACAAACCATGGCATCTCTTGCGTAAACACAATGATCTTAGTGATAGGGGCTTTGATTCATTCAACATCTTTCTCCTTCATGGCACATCCATCATATCGTTCCATAATTGGCCTATTTGATATCAAGTCAAGATATACCAGTGACTAAAAAGATGCACCCAATTGTCCATGTCTTCACAGACAAAGAAACTCTTTGATCCATAAGGTGATTTCCTATGTTGCTCTAATACTCAAATGACTACCACCCATCACTCCTTGGTTGGTCATTCTTTGGTCTAAGGCATCAAGGACCTAGGGCCTTCTATTTCATAATATGGTTTGCCCCAAAACTCACTGCAACATGGCTTCCCTAGCCACACTACCCGCATTTAGTGGCCATGTCTCCTCATGCAAATGTTACCAGCTTCATCATATCTCATGTGTGTGTCAGACATTCAAATTGTTGCTTAAAGCTCCCATAAGCACATTCATTACAGACAAGAATGGCCCATGTTCCTTGCCACATGTTTTGGCTAGTGCTTTGGTTATTTTTGAGGGTAAACACAACTTTATTATTTGCTTGGGCCCTTAATTCCTTCTCTATGATATGAATGTTAATTTGCAAAATGCTACAAGGCCCAAACTTGTTACCAAAAATTTCTCTACCCCATTGGCGTACTATGTGGTGCAAGAGAATCATTGTTTTATATAAATCCTATTGTGAATCACAAAAATCTCATGGATTGCACCAATCCCCACCTACTATGGGGCATGTGAACAATTCACAACCCCTTGGCAAAGGGTAAGCCCTTCTAACATTATTCATTTTAAATTTGTGCAATTTCACAATGCTTCCCTCTATGTTTGATTGAAAACCTTGGGTATCTAAGATTCCTTCTAATGCCTACCTTAATGAAAGCCAATATGCACTCCCAAACTTTTTTCTATTTGCTTCAATCAACCAGCATAGGCACCTCTTTAAGCCAGCATTAGCCTATGCGTGCTCTGAACATCCATTTTCATGACACACACCTCTGGATTCAACAAAGAAGTTTCTTCGAGATCTTGCAACCATATCTAGCACAGTTTCTTATCTTGGCAAGATGATTGAGTCCCCTAATAAGTTTTTAAGAAAGATATTTGTTGGGGATAAACCTCGCTCCCACCGAAGTCTAGTTCGATATTCAGCTTAATACAACTAATAGCCGCAGAAGAGCTTCAGCAGACGGGCTTCAGCTGAACCCCCAACGGCCAAGCTTCTTCTAACCCGTTCAGCTGGCCGAACTACTTAGCTGCCGAGCACCTTCGGACTCCTCCAGCGGCCGAGCTTCTACGGAAGCCGGACTCCCTGCGAACTCCTCCAGCGGCCGAGCTTCTACGGAAGCCGGACTCCCTGCGGACTTCTTCAGCGGATGGGCTTCTCAATGGCCGAACTTCCATGAAAGCTGAACTTCTTATGACGGATTCCTGCAGGCGATCCCACTACTAAACGGTTACACGATAATAACGATCGGCATTTATCAAGTCAATAACGATCGGCATTTAAGTCAATAACGATCGGCATTGATCAGGACAGTTACGACAATCATTAATCAAGGCAGTTACAACAAGCTCCCTCTATAAAAAGGACCCTCCAGATACGCTTACGCCAGGTTCTGAAAACCCTTCTCTCCTCCTCAAAACTCTACTGAACTCCACACTGAGCACTCCATTCCTGTTGACTGGAGCTGACTTGATCGTCGGAGGGTCCTGCTGGAGCCACCCCCACCTGCTCCGGACGGGACTTTGTTTTGCAGGTCCCCGGCGGCGACCTCATCGGCCTCCACTCCTACGGATTTCAGCGACGACCAGATTCTGCGTCAACAGATTGGCGCTAGAAGGAAGGCCGAACCTCCGAGATTCCCTTGTTCTTAAAGGAGTGCTCGACGACGATTTCTCTCTCCGGAGACCTCTCTTCCTCCTCACCAGAGCCCTCTCCCAAAGAGAAAATGCCTCCCAGGAGAGTTTCGACTCGACGATCGGCGGCCTCCGCATCCCGATCCCGTCCAGATCCGTCTGCCCTGCCTCAACTCCGGGAACTCAGGTTCCACCCGTACCCATGGTAAACATGGAGCTCGTCCGACCTGCTCGTCCGACAGGTCCGTGGCCTCGCGGATGCAATGCGGGCCATGCAACAGCCTCTGATGGCAACTCCATCAAGAAATCCGCCATTCGGATGTCGGGAATCAATCCCAGGAAAGGGTACTCGGGCCGGTGTGCCCGCCGCCCCTTGGAAAGAAAAACAGAGAGTCAGGGATCCATGTTCGGATCATGGTTCTCCTTTGGAGGAGACCTCTCCCGTTTGTAGTCGGAAGCCCCCCAAGATCTGTAACCAAGACGACGCCCTCGATCACAGACTGCGGGAGATAGACCGACGGATTGAAGAGCTCGGCCACGTCGCCCCGGCTCATCATGCCGACGTCCACGCCGAACCTCCTTTCTCCCTCCGGATTATGCGAGAACCCGTTCCACCGAACTTCAAGCTTCCTCAACTTGAAAGCTACGATAGAACTTCTGATCCGATTGATCATCTGGAGGCCTTCCGCGCCATAATGCTACTCCACGGTGCTTTAAATGCCATATTGTGCCGAGCTTTCCCATCTACCTTAAAGGGAGGAGCTAGAAACTGGTACTCGGCCTTGAAGCCGAGTACGATCTTCTTTTTTAACCAGATGAGCAGTCAGTTCGCAACTCATTTCATCAGTAGCCAACGTCCGCGCCGAGGTTCGGATTCCCTGATGAATGTCAAGCAGAAGCAGAGGGAATCCATCCGGGCTTACGTCACCCAGTTCAACGCCGCGGCATTGGAAGTCCGGGACTTGGACCAGTCTATTGCAATGGCCGCACTTAAGGGCGGCCTTCAGAAAAATGACTTTGCTGTTCTCCCTGAAAAAAAAGTATCCCAGTGACTTCGCCGATCTGCTGGCTCGAGCCGAGAGATATACCCGCGCGGAAGAAGCCTTCAAGTTGAAGGACGAAGAAGCCTTAAGAGAGCGGTTGGCAGACAATGGAGAGCCGAGCGAAGTTCGGCCGCGCTCACAGACTCCCTCCGAAAGCAGGCGGACCCGAACTCCTCGGGCTCTCCACCGAGGAAGCCCCAACAGAGGGGTGCAAAGAAGTCCTCCTCCCGAAAGGTTCCACGACTACGCCCCCTCAACGCTCCTCGAACTCAGATTCTCACCGAAGTTAAGAACCAGCTGCCAAGATCAGAAGGGTTACAATCTTCCCCAAACAAGCACGATCGAAGCAAGTACTGCCTCTACCATCGCGACCATGGCCACGACACTGAGGAATGCATCCAGCTACGAGACGAAATTGAAAAGCTCGTCAGAAAGGACCGACTGGGTAAATTCCTTCGATAGGAGAAGATCGGCTAAGGACACTGCCGTAATCAGAAGCGACAAGGTCGGCTGCATCATGGCGTCATCAACGTTACCCCGGGGAAAAGCTTGGTACATCGGCGATTCATCACCTCCCAGCGTCAAGAGAAGCCCGCTCCAAATTGAGGAGGCCATGAGATAGAAAAGGTCGTCCATATGAAGAAACGCGGAGGAATAACCCTACCATGACTCTGAAACAAAAGGAATTCGAAAACGCGTTGGCAGTAACTTCCTTTCAATAAAATTCTTTTCTTTCAATAATATTGTTTCTGGATGTATGCGATAACAAGGAAGAAGCAGTCAATAGTTGCCGTGTTAGGAACAGGAGGAGAAACTCGTCCTAATACGAGCAGGCAAAGACCTTCAACCTCGGCTGAGATAAGATCTCTCCCGAGCGAAGGCCTAGTTCACAAAAAAAGACAAGATGGGGAAGAGGCCCTGACAGCGGTCCTTATGTGCCCCCATGGTCCGTTAGGAACAGAAGGAGAACCTCGTCCTAACGCGAGCAACAACCTCGGCTAGAGATAAGATCTCTCCGAGCGACCAAGTCAACCTCGGCTAGAGATAAGATCTCTCTCAAGCGACCATGGACAACCTCGGCTAGAGATAAGATCTCTCCCGAGCGAAGGCCTCGTTCACAAAGGACGAAATGGGGGGAGAGGCCTTGACAGCGGCCCTTATGTGCCCCCATGGCCCATTAGGAACAGGAGGAGAACCTCGTGCTAACGCGAGCAACGACCTCGGCTAAAGATAAGATCTCTCCCGAGCGACCGAGTCAACCTCGGCCAGAGATAAGATCTCTCCTGAGTGACCGTGGACAACCTCGACTAGAGATAAGATCTTTTCCGAGCGAAGGCCTCGTTCACGAAGGACGAGACGAGGGGAGAGGCACGGATGACGATCCGAATGTGCCCCCAAAGTCCGTTAGGAATAGGAGGAGAACCTCGTCCTGAACGCGAGCAAAGTCGAAGTTAGGAACAGGAGGAGAACCTCGTCCTAACGCGAGCGCCCGCATCAACCTCAGCCAAAGGAGATAAGATCTCCCCTGAGTGATCGTGTCAACCTCGGCTGGAGAACTTCAACTTCAACCTCGACCAGAGATAAGATCAGAGACAACCTCGTCCTGAGATCAGATCTCTTCCGAGTGCCCGCATGAACCCCGGCCAAAGGAGATAAGTTCTCCCCTGAGCAACCGTGTCAACCTCGACTGCAGAGCTTCAACTTCAACCTCGGTCAGATAAGGTCTCTCCCGAGCGACCGGGCCAACCTCGGCTGGAGAGCTTCAGCTTCAACCTCGGCCAGAGATAAAATCGGAGACAACCTCGGTCAGAGATAAAATCGGAGACAACCTCGACCAGAGATAAAATCTCTCCCAGGCGTCCATATCAACCTCGACTGTAGGAGACAATATTACCCCCGAGGAGTTCAACCTCCGACTTCAATCGCAGCGGACGAAGCCTCCCTCAACCTCGGTTGGAGATGGGATCTCCCTCGGGCTTCAAGTTCAATATCAACTTTAGCTGAAGATGATATCTCCCCGAGCTTTGACCTGAACCAGCACGAAGCTCAGAAGAAGACTTCGGCTGTCGCCTTTCCTGCATCCCTTCCTTCGAGTTTCGAACTCGGAAGTGGGGATGCTAGTGTTGGGGATAAACCTCGCTCCCGCCGAAGTCTAGTTCGATACTCAGCCTAATACAACTAGTAGCCGCAGAAAAGCTTCAGCAGACGGGCTTCAGTCGAACCTCCAGCGGCCGAGCTTCTTCTAACCCATTCAGCTAGCCGAACTACTTAGCTGCCGAGCTCCTTCGAACTCCTCCAGCGGCCGAGCTTCTACGGAAGCCAGACTCCCTGCGAACTCCTCCAGCGGCCGAGCTTTTACGAAAGCCGGACTCCCTGCGGACTTCTTCAGCGGACGGGCTTCTCAATGGCCGAACTTCCATGAAAGCCAAACTTCTTATGATGGATTCCTGCGAGCGATCCCACTACTAAACGGTTACACGATAATAACGATCGGCATTTATCAAGTCAATAACGATCGGCATTTATCAAGTCAATAACGATCGGCATTGATTAGGACAGTTACGACAATCATTAATCAAGACAGTTACAACAAGCTCCCTCTATAAAAAGGACCCTCCAGATACGGTTACGCTAGGTTCTGAAAACCCTTCTCTCCTCCTCAAAACTCTACTGAACTCCACACTAAGCACTCCATTCCTGTTGACTGGAGCTGACTTGATCGTCGGAAGGTCCTGTCGGAGCCACCCCTACCTGCTCCGAATGGAACTTTGTTTTGTAGGTCTCCGGCGGTGACCTCATCGGCCTCCACTCCAACGGATTCCGACGACGATCAAATTCTGCGTCAACAATATTTAAATTCATCTCCCATAAAGATGCCCAAAAATGTTCAGGAAAAAAAGAAACATTTAGAATGAAAAAGATAGCATAACCATTAAGGAATGGGAACTAACTATTATCATGACTGGAATCCATGTTTATGATCAGGAAAAAAAAATCTGGAAAAAGAACCTGCACTTTAACATAGAAAGTGCTAACTGGAGCAGAAAAAGAAGTTTCTGATAGTAGCAAAAAAATTACAGCAGAATCAAGTATACTGATATAAGGATTAGAAACCCCTTATTGAAGGGTAAACAGAAGGAAAAACGGATTAATGCTCCAAAAAGATTCCTTGATTTCTCAAAAATTTAAAAAACTGAGCTAACTGAATAGCAAAAACTAACATGACCATCAAAGATTTTTGTTGGTGATTAGAATCCATATTTGTAGCCAAATTTTGCCAACCTTCGAATGGCACAGCCTGACCGTTGACATGTATAGTAGTAATCAGACATAAGAAGAGGGATTTGATAGGGCAAAAAATGAAAAGGAACATCTGCAACAGGTTCCCAAGCCCATCAAAATCCGAATGTCCATATCTAGAGTCTAAAACCCACCACGAACAAATGGATGTCCCAAAGGAAATTAATCCATTTTCGTTAAGGACCTAGCAATCAAAACTTAATCAGCAACTCAAACAACATAGCAACCAGCTAAACCTCATCACAGATCCAAACCAATGTCCAAAAATAACAACTTTCAACCGAGTGTAGGAACAAAACCACCTTCCAAAAGAGAGCCATTTAGAACTCCAAGGAACCAAAAGACAGCGTGAAATCCAATAATTTTAAGCTTCTGGAGCAGCCAAAAGTAACCATCCAAATGAACTATTCAAGGAGGAACTTATTGTTACATGAGAAACATCAAACGTCAAACACCGGACTGTTTTTGGTCTTAAAAATAAGAGATTTGGGTCACCTTGATCCTTGTCCCCTCCGCAGCAAAGCCCAGCGCAGCGGAGAGAAGCCCCAGAAGACCCACTGCGACGCAAACCGCCACCACTTTCCTCTCCATTGCTCTCTCTCTCAACCTAGCCACCCCTCTTTAGCTCCTGCCGACACGGGTCTTGCTGTAGTGAGAAAGGTGTTTTTTCGTAAGTGTCTCGTTTGTTGAGTAAGGGTCGGAAGAATGATTCACCCTTTCTCACCTGTGAGATCTGCGCAGATGGATGAAAGCTATGCGAGGCATGATCCAACACAAAGAAAACGATCGATCATCCTTTCCTGCGAAAGATGCAGCCCGAAGCCGTATTATATAACGGAGACTTCGTATATCGACTTCATATATATATATATATATATAATTTAAATTTTGATTCCATTAAATTAGCATCCTATAATAAAGATTCTACATTAATGATCCAAACTATTAAATATAATCTACTATCTCAAAACTATCTACACATAAAAAATTATATAGTTTGAAAACTTGTAGCTTATGCATCAAATAGTTAAAAATTGGACAGCTTAAATAAAATTGAATTAGACGTATTTCTTAATCATTTGATGCATAAGTTAGAAGTCTTCAAATTATATGATTTTTGGTATACCAACAATTTTGAGATAAAAGATTACATCCAATGGCTTTGATGATCGATGTAAAATCTTTATTATTCAATTTTGATCTGATCAGATTTGAACCTAGATCCGATCAATCTTATTTAAATCTACTTATATATATATATATATATAGAAAAAGATAATTCTTTACAAAAATTAAGAAAGAAAAAAAAAAAGACAAAAATTAAGAAAGAAAAAAAAAGACAAGATTTCTTGATTCATCTTATCACTATAATATTTATCCTATATTTGGTTGGAATTGTGAGAGACAAGATCGGGTTGAAAGGATGGATAACCTTAAATTTAGAAAGAGATGATTCTTTACAAAAATTAAGGGAGGAATAAAAGACAAGATTCCTTGGTTCATCTTATCACAATGATATTTATCATGTATTTGATTGGAGTTATGAGAGATAAAATCCATGGGATTAAAAGGATGCATAGCCTCCATCCATCATTAGGTTCAAAAAAAATTAGGAATAATAGATGAAAAGAAGGAATTATCCATCTACCAATAAATTTCTACATTAAGGAAATTACCACTCATTAATTTTTTTAACAAAATTATAATACTTCTTTATTTTCATTCATATTATTTATATATATTTTTATATTATCTATACTATTAATCCTATATTATAAAATTTTATTATTAATTATTTTAACTTTATACATAATTTTTATAATTATAATTAAATAATTAGAATTATCTTCTATTTTTCTATTTATATTTACTATTTTTAGTATAAGATTAATTAACTATTTAAATTAAATTATAAATTAGGTTGTTATTTATTAATACATATTAATTGATAAATAATTAATGTATAAAATTATTTATTAAATTAAATTTAAAAAATTATAAACTATAAAGATTATAAGTTTATATATTGCTCAATTCTTTAAGATAAATAAGTATTATAAATTAATAATAATAATATCTTTTATTAAAAGATAGTTTAGTAAAAATGTCATATAAATATCATTCTTTCTTTCTTTCATTCCTCTGATAACAAATAAAGAAAAAAATTATTTTTATTCATCCTTCCATATTTCATGAAATACGAGATGAATGGATGGAAGATCCATCCAAACTCTTCCTCATCGTCCTTTCTTTTCTATCCATTCTTTTTTCAATCCATCCTTCATACTAAATAGAGGATTAATAAGAAAAATTATCAATTATTTTTTTATAATCTCCTCACTATTAGTTTCCATAATTATTTTCATCTAATTAAAAAAGTATTATTCAATAAAGTATATCAACTTCACATATAATCTTGATAGCACATCACTCATTAACACCACCAAATCTGCTTCACCAATCACACGTGCTTATCCCACTTAAATTTACTTGTATTCTAATAAATGGCATGTAAGAAAATAAATCATGGCATATATCTCTTTGTGATGAAGGAAATAGATGATAGCATAAAAGAAAATAAATCATAGCTTATATTTTCTTATGATATTATATAATTCATTAATCTTTGTAATTATGGCATTTTTTTTTGTCATATCACTATAATTATGCTTATAATTATGCAACCACACTCTTTCAAAAATTGTATATAATGTATATCCCCCATCCCACCAATTATGCCACTCTTGACATATCATATATTGTCTTTGTTCTCTTTTACTAATACTCATAATTTTTCTCAACCTAGTGTTATTGGTTTTTATGATGAGTAATTCTTTGTGCACCGTGTGCAGTATAGTAAAATTGACATGAAGTATATCATCTAATCACATTAGACCACGTAGCACAAGTAATAATAAAATAACATTTAATATTGTGCTCAGCTTTTTTTCTATTAGATTTTTGCTGGCGAAAATCCCCTATTCCTCTATGATGCCTTATATGACTTTTTGAGTATATATGACATTCTAAAAAATATTTATGATTTTCTATCTCTTTATATGATATCCTATGATTATTATGATTTTTTATGAGTATATTATGACTTTCTGAACAATATATATAACTTCCTGAGATCTTATATGATTTTCTATGAATATATATAGCATCTTAAATAATATATATAACTTTCTGTGAATATATATGACATGCTGAATATTATATAGGACTTTCTATGTCTTTATATGATATTCTGAAAAATATATATGGCTTCCTGATACCTTATATGATTTTTTTTAAATATATATGATATTTTGAATAATATATATGGCTTTCTGATGTCTTATATAACTTTTTATGACATCCTGAATATTATGTATGGCTTCTTGATACCTTACATGATTTTCTATAAATATATATGATATCTTGAATAATATATTTATTTTTTTATGAATATATATATCATCCTACATATTATATATGACTTCTTGATACTTTATATGACTTTTTGTTGCTTTATTATGACTTCTTGTTGTATTATATAGCATCATAAAGTTATAATACTTTTCTTTCATTATTTTACGGAGGAAAAGAGAATTTTCGTTCAACAAAATTTGACAGAAAGAAAAGCTGAGTGGTAATAAATGGTGTTTCATTATTACTTATGCTACGTGGTTCAATGTGATTGGATAGTGCACTCCACATCAATTTTGTTATACCGCATGCAGTGCATAAAGTTTTACTCTTTCATGATATTGGAGCTAATGGCATCCTTAGGCTTCACCATCGATCTTGTTCTGATAAGCACTTCTCCAATATCATCTTATCTTCTTCTTCTAAATATTACATCCTATATGTCCATCAAACTTGACCACACCAATTATTTACTTTGAGGAAGCCAATATTTTCCTTTTATATGTTAATAACTTGCTTAGTTATATTGCTGGTTCATTCACTTGTCTAGCCAAATTTACTTTGTATATAGAGAAGCACCCAACTACCATAAGCAATCTAGAATACACAATCTAGATGACATAGGACTCTCATCTCTTGAGCTAGATCTACACTACTCCATCGAGGCTGTTCACCCATGTTCTTGGAGCAACAACTTCTCGTGAAGCATGGTAATGCCTTGAAAGGCTAGCTTCGTGCATTACAATTTTGCTCTTAGATTATATTTTTTAGCTGATGTTTTAGATTGTTACAAATAGTATCAGAATTGACCTGACTGATGGTCTATATAAATTAGAAGATACTATAGCATGAGTTTATTGGGGCTGAGCATAGACTAATCATGATAATTACGAATAGATTTGCATCGATTGAACACTTAGCTTCGTGGGGATACGAGGAGGGGATACGGGGATTTAAATATGGAGAGTACATGAAGACTTGCACGGCATGTATTTAGTTCTATATTAGGTTTTTTTTTTTTTGAGATAAAATGAGGGGAGTAAGATGCTCCCGACATTGTTATATTAATTAATTTAAGGTAGTATTTGCAAAAAACTTAGTAAAAGGATTACAATAACTTGAGTTCAAGGAGGGAATGATTTTTAATAGGAAAAGCTACGTGATGCTTTTGGGGGCTCATGTAGCCATCCCATCAACTATAGTGAGGTGATGATGACATGTATCATAAAGTTGACTGAAATTGCTTTCTGACAAACCTGAGTAGACTTTCACGAGAAATAATGAGAAAGATGCTGCAAGAGAAACTCTCGTCTACACCCGGAAACGAGCTCTGATCCGTGGGAATTTAACGGAGCAGTGTACATGGGTACAATCGAGAGAGAAGTCCTGGAGATGAGACTCATTCATGTTAGGATGCAACGAGGAGCACGTTCTTTCGGATTCCTGAGCGTGGAGGCCATTAGTTTTTAAGATAAGCACACCCATAAGTTACTCCATAATCTGAGGGAGCTGAGAGATCAAGAGTTTAACGTTTGGGTGGGAGACTACCGATGCCCAGCTTACAAATATATTATCAGCTTTTCTTGCCATCATGGAAGGCATGTTGGCTTGGTAATGAGAAGACATTCTAAGGCTAGAAACTTTATTTTAACAAGATGGAAATGCCTCCACAAGTTCCAAACTTCGGTGATAGATGGGAGCTCGGGGACATTGAGATTGGAGAGTATGAGATATTAGAATGCAATGAAGAATTTATACTGCATCAAGAGATGGTTTATAGATTCTCCATGTTCATCACAAAGAGGGCAACTCCCACATATATTTAGGCCTCGTTTGAGCAGATTTTTTCTCATCAAGACTGTTGGTGCAGAATCTGGTTGACACTGGATCGAGCTGGAGTTAAGAAAAAAGAGATCGTCATCGATGACCTGCAAAATAAAGTTTCGTCCGGAATCGGTGGTGGTGGCTCTGACAGAACCCTCCGATGATCAAGTCAATAAAAATAGAGTGCTCAGAAAAGAATTCAGTAGAATTTTGGGAAGAAGAAGAGAGCTTAAAGAAAATGTATCTGAAGAGTCTCTTTTTATAGACGGAACTTATAATAGACTGACAGTCATAATCGTCTGATAGTGGACCACTTGGGGCCACGTAGAATTTATTACGAAGATGATTCTACCGTGCATAAAGAAGTTATAACAAGAATTTACTCGGAAGAGACCATTTAAGTTCTACTTCCAAAGCCACGAATCTTTTTCAGTGGAGAGAGATATAGCCTGAAGGAGAGGCAGTAGATGCTGAAGCTCTTTTGATGCCAAAGTACTCATTGGTTCTCTGAAGGATAATTGAAAAGGTGTTTTCTCGAGAAAGTGATTAACGGAACAATTTTGATTCCTAGCAAAGAAGAACAGATTGGGGAACGAGCATTTGAATTCACAGTTTCTATTCCAATGATTGTGCTAGAAGAGAATGGCATTGCCATTACCAACTTTTGGGCTGAACCAGAGTTTAAATATACCTGATAGCTTTCACATGTTTTCCAAGGGAGGTCTTCTTTTGTAATATAAGATTTTAATAAGAAGGCACGAGGGTTTTTGCAGGTGTTTTGTGAATTTTCACCACCAGTTCAATAGAAGAGCTTGGTTTAGAATGGAGATGTTTTTAACACCAAGACCTCCATAATTTGTTGGTCTGCAAACTTGGTCCCAGCTTAACAAGTGCTTGACATAACTGTTAGAGTGTTGGCTATCCCAAATAAACCATCTGCAAAGTTGGTTGATTTCCGATATGACTGCAGATGGAAGTTTCACCGCTGACATCCAAAAGAAGACTGGTATATTAGTTATTTACTAGAAAGATCTTAGATATTTATACAAGACCAAAAAAATCTAAATAATATCTTTCGATTAGCTTTTTTATGTAATGTTTTGGATTATTACAACTTAAGCATGACTGACTACTTAAACAAGATGAAGGCTACAACTGATGCACATGAAGTAATCGGTCATGATTTATGCTCACTTAATCTTAGAGTCTTGGGATAGGAGTATGATCCTATTGTCACCTCTATCACTAATAGGGATTCACCTATCACTTTTGATGAACATTTTAGGTAGCTTCTCTCTTTTGAACCTAATTTACAATCTCATGCTAAAACCTATAATCAACAACATCCCTCTACAGCCTTTATTGCACGACATAATCCTTCTAGTTGTTCCTCAAATCGAAGCAATACTTTTGAAAGTTCTAATCAAACTCAGCATTCAAGCTTCACCATCTTGAAACTGAATCCCATACAAATATCATCCTATTATAGTATCAGTACATGATATAGTATGAGACGATGAGAGTACTAAGTATTAGTACAATATGAAATTGCATAGAAATTTTGTACTGGTATGATATAATATGTCTAGTATAGTACAATATTGATCATGATGGCAAACCTTGTCAGCATTGTTCTCCAAAGAATAATCAAGATAATTAGCTCTGATCATCTAGCAACAATCAGCAAATTTCATCAAATTATGATGTTGTAGATTCTTAACTTTCTTGTCAAGATGTAGTTGTTTTTCTCTTAAATTTGCAGCAAGACAAATCACATTGCTATTGATTTTTTCATCAATTATATTTGTTGTATTAAAGAAAAAACCCCTTTCAAAAACTCCAAGTTATATTTGCTGCCAAAGGACATGACGATACTTGGAACTCAAACACCGATGCCTCCAACCACATTATTACCAACCTCTTGTTTCTTCATTTAGAATATTTAGGGCCCAATATAGTTGCCATTGGCAATGGTAATACCCTTCCAATCCATCACATTGGCTCCACATC
The DNA here is from genome assembly GCA_006176705.1 of Cocos nucifera. Lineage (NCBI taxonomy): Eukaryota > Viridiplantae > Streptophyta > Magnoliopsida > Arecales > Arecaceae > Cocos > Cocos nucifera. The sequence continues at coordinate 949,119 of QRFJ01000167.1, forward strand.
TTTTACTTATATAAATTAACTTATTCTAACACCTTGGTTGGGAGGAAAGAATAGGAGAGAAGAGAAAAGAATAGAAAAGAAAGTCAACAATTTCTCTTAGTTGAGAGTTTTTTCATGAAATAAATAGAAGGAAAAGGAGAGAAACAGAGAGAATATCAACTTCCTCAAATGTTCAATCTTTTTCTCCTCTAAATCGGATGGATTTGGATAGAAAAAAATTGAAACTTAAGTGATTTTTTATCGTTTCTATAATACCTTTAGCGCATATTTCCTCCCATCTACTTAACTTTTGAGGATAAAAATAAAACAACCGCCTCCAGGAAAGCCATCTCCTCCACTCACACAATTGAAGTGGAAAGGCAAGGAAAATCAAGAAGAATGAAAAAACTTGAAAGGTATAGCCTTGTCCACTTGCATTTTGTTTTTTGTTTTAAATTTATACTTTTCCTTTTTGGACATGTGGGGACAGAGAGGTTTTTAGATCTCTTTTTTAACATAAATGTAAAGAAGAAGATCTATGGGACAGGAGTTTTTTATTTCTCTTTTTTGGACATGTGGGGAAAGAGACCTATAGGAATGGTGTTTTCTTTTTTAAACATACATGGGAAAGAAGATCTGTGGGAAAAGAGAGTTACTTATTTATTAAAAAAAGTTAATATTGCTACATCATATTTGTTTTCATAATATATTTATTTTATTTAAATTTAAAATAAAATAGATGTTTAGATGGAAGGATAAAAAAATGAAGAAATAGATGAGTTTTTCTTATGGAAGAGAAGTCCACGACTAGTTGCAACTGAAGTTATTTATCGTGTCATAAATTTTATGGTGCAACCCAGACTTCATTATCATTAAAATTATATTAATCGATCTATTAGTCAATTTTCTATAGAAAGATAATTAGTATCAGATTAAATAATGTAGCATTTAAGTACAAATGAAAAGTATTATGATGTTATTCAAATGGGACCACATGCTTCTATAAATTTATATGAGATCTTACAAAAAGATGATTGTCTTCAACCCACTCAATGAGCAACAATTGGAAAGCAACTTGCCAAATTTCTTCAACATTGTCACATAATATGAGAATCGTATGATTTCATTCTTCTTTCATGGTTTTAATAAGACCATTAGTCGTCATTTTCATAGAGTACTAAAAGCAATAATATCTTTAAAAGATCGATTTTTAGTTCAACCTACAAGAGAATAAGTTCCCTCAAAAATACCCAACAATAGCCAATTTTATCCATATTTTAAAGAAAATCAAATTTGATCTACTTCATTTCTAATTATGTAAACATGTATTTAAATGAATATTTACATCCAATTTATATATTGAGATTGTATGGGAGTTATTGATGGAATACATGTTTGTGTGAAAGTGTCTCATTTTGATGCCCCAAGATAGCATAGTGGGAAGGATTATCCAACAATGCTCATTCAATTTAAAAATTACATATATTTTGTCTGGCTAAGAAGGAACGGCATTTTCTTTAAAATAATTAAAAATGCACTTAGAATAGAAGATTAGCTGGAGATTCTTAAAGAATATCTTTAGTAATTAATAAATTGCATATATTTTTATAATTTAATAAAATAATTATTTATTTTTATTAATTTTTATTAGATAAATATTATGGATATATGCTAAGAAATGGACTTATCATACCTTATGAAGGAGTACACTATCACTTGAAAGAATACTCCACTAAAGCACTACAAAATCTTTGAGAGTTATTTAATCTTTGACATGCATCATTGTATAATATAATAGAAAGAACATTTGGTGTATTAACGAAATAATTTTCTATCATTGGAAGCACAATAGAGCCTAAATATTATTCAGTTGACATACAAATAGATATTATTTTGCCATGTTGCATCTTGCATAATTATTTAATAGAGATAGATCCCAATGAAAAACTTATTGATCAAGTAGATCAAGAGATTTTAAACCAATCTTTATCTCAAAAAGAGATTCCTACTCTAAGAGATGATGATAAGGATGTACGCAAGGAGAATTTTTAAGAAATTATATAGCACTTGACATGTAGAATGATTATGTAGTGAATGGCATTCCATAGTAATTACTATATTTCTTGTTTGTTTATTGCATTATGTATTAGACTTATATATTGTTATGGCATTATGTTTCTTGACATGTGGAATTATTGCACTTGACTTGAATTTTTTTATAATATTCATAGTTAAAACTTTTATGTTAGTATTCAATATATATTTTATATATTTTTATATATTTTTATGATAAATATTACCAATGAGTGATAAAAAAATTTTAAGAAAAAAGAACATTTGAGATAGACAACTCAAATGGATGATACGTTCATTGAAGTAATGATTTACCAATAGTGAGTAGGAAATATACCTGATAAAACTTTCATATCCATAGCTTATGCTCAAATAATTAAAGATATAAGTAAAAAAAATGGCATAGATTTGAACAAGGTTCATTTAAAAAATCGCTTGAAGTCTTTTAAGGCAGAATTCAATAAGTGGTTTGAGTTGTTTAGAAATAGATTAAGTGGTTTTACTTGGAGTCTAATTACAAAATTATAGACAGCAGAACCCGAGGTTTGAAAGGAACTAATAGAGGTATATGTTTAAATTTGATTATTTATTTTTTGATTCTTAATTTGATTATTGTTAATGTAATATATATATATATATATATATATATATATATATATATATATATATATATATATATATAGGCACATCCTGATGTAGAAAAATGGAGGATTAAACATGTTCGTAACTATAAGAGTTTAATGAAACTATTTGTCAAAGATAAGGCAATAAGTGAAGGTGCCAAGACCGTGAAGAGAAATCATGAAGATGGGCTAGCTCAAGTGGCAGTCACATAGATACTATTCATGATATTGATTAATTGATATCCCAAAATAAAGTTCTATTAGAGGGTTTTGATGATATGAATGATGAAATTGATTTGCCATCCCCAAGACCACAAGTTCAAGTTTAGACTAAAAGTATAATAAATTCAAAAGGTAAAAAAAAGAAAGCCTTTAATTAATGTTGATCAAGAGATTGAAATTTTAAAGTTCGTAATTGGCAATATTGCTGATGCAATTAAAGAGAGAAATTCTATTATCCAAAAAAGTTAGCCACTTGTTTGTATAGAAGAAGAAATTTTTAATAAATTGGTAGCTGTTGGAATGGAGTTCACTTATTTGATGATGCTTATCTTTTTCTTATAAAAAATCCAAAAAAAGCAAGACTCGTTTTTTGGTTATCCAATGATGGGTGGCACCTACGTAATTGATGGAATATAGTAATGGTTGTTTTTGATTGTCTACTTATTTTTGGAACTCTTACTTAATTGTTGGAGTGTGAAACTCTTACTAGACTAATTTTGGAATGTATGGTTGGTATATTTTGATTGTCCTTGATGGAATTTTTACTAGATTAATTTTACAATGTATGATTGATATATTTTGATTGTCCTTGATGGAACTCTTACTAGACTAATTTTAGAACTCTTACTAGTTGGTTTATATTATATTAATTAAATGAATTTTGAATTTTGGTTGTCCAATGCAATGATTTGGAATAAATTGGTACTACATGTATTATATTAAGGGATATAATAGTAAAAGCATATTATAATATTTTCTTTTCTTCTCTTTCTTCTTTGCTTCTAATCAAATAAGGAAGAAATTATTTTTTTTTTTCTTTCTTTAAACTTCTAGCCAAGAGAAAAGAAATACAATTCCTTTATTTTCTTTTCTCTCCTTACTAATATTTTCTTTTTTCTCTAAACTCCCAACCAAACTTAAACGATGTTCTACATGTTTGACAAATAACAAAAAGTTTGTCTATCCATACAAAAGCTTTATCAAGAAAATAATTGTTTCTTCATCTTCAGTGATGCTAATTTTTTTGTGATTGCCAACCATCTAGGGAGGATCCTCTTCCATGGGACAAGCACCGGCGGTCTGTACTCTCTTCAGCTTCCATTAGAACATCAGCAGGAACCTTGTAGCTCTTTTTTGCTGTCACTCAGCATGTCTCTCATAATACCTAGCATCATCGCTCGGGGCATTTGAGTCATCAAACCTTTAAATCCATTTTACCTTTAATTTTAGTATTTGGTTCCAATAAATTTATGAACGTATGTTCTTCTTGTCAAATGGGAAAGAGTACTAGGATTGCCATTTTCTCATGCTAACTCTGCATCTAAGTTTCCATTGGAATTGATTTATAGTGACATTCAGGAACCAGCTCCTCCTAAATTTTTAATAAATGGTTATAATTTTAATATTATTTTTGCTGATGATTATAGGAGATATTGCTGGAATTTTCCTCTCATTTTAAGTTTGGGATATTTGAAGTTTTCCACTAATATAAATCTTTGGTTGGAGATACGTTTGATAGAAAGATCAAATAAATTCAAATGGATGGTGGGTTACAGTATGATAAAACTGCATTCTCTAACAATCTCTCTCTTAATGGCGTTTTTCACTGAATTTCCTACCATGTATACCAGAACAAACACCTTGGCTGAGTGCAAACATTGGCACATTGTTTACATGGGCCTCTCTCTTAGCTCACTCTCATGTACCCAATAATTCTAGATTGATGCCCTTGCTGCAGCTGTTTTTCTCGTAAATAGAATGCCAACTCGAATACTTGGTAACGTGTCACCCTATGAAAAATATTTTCCTATAAGCCTGACTATAGCATCCTTCGTAGCTTTAGATGTGCAAGTTATCCATATCTTTGTCCTTATGCTTCTCACAAACTCTCTTTTTGAACAACTTTGCTTATCTTTATAGGCTGTAGTCTAAATTATCAGTGATTCAAGTACTAGCCGAGTTTGTTGTTGGGGATTTCGTATAAGAATATTGCGATAAGAAGAAAGAAGAAATAAAAAGAACACAATCAAATACGTAGATCAGCTCAAAGTCTCGTCTTCATAGGGCATGCAAAATTTCACTATAAGAAAAAAATAAATATAAGAAGAGATTACCCACTTTCAATACTCGTATATAATCCTCTTAACAAGAAGTTACTCTTATAAAGCTCTCTTTTGAAGACCCCTTGAAACGACCATAGTTTGCTACCTAGCTATCTGCCCGAAGCCTCCTTGCTCTTGCTGTCCACTAGCATCCTTTGATCTGCTGCCTTCTACTATCTTAGGTCTCAGCCGAACCACCACACAAAGCCACTATCCTTAGTCTGCTCATTGGCCTTATAAAGGCCTCTATCCAAGCTTTGATTGGAGATTACATTCCAATTTGAACTCTAACTAGCCCTTGACCATGTCCACAACCCTTCCCAACCGCCAGATTGCACCTGCAAGCAATCATAGCCGCTTGATCACGCAAACAATCCATGAAAAACACCACGAACTGCATGAAATGCATGGGGAATGCCCGTGGTCCACGATAGACTGCACGAAACCAGGAGGAAATGCCCCTAGTTCAAGACCTGCATGCTGGGCCATGCCTGCATGCTTGCACACTGGGTTGCACTAGTGGCCTGCCCGTGTGTGCGCTCGCGCACGCTAGGCCGTGCCTACAACAAGCTCGCATGGACGCTCGCTAGGCCACGCGCTCGCAGTCAGCCCACGCATCCTGTGCACGTCGCACTGGGCCATGCCCTCCGACCGGCCTGCATGCTGGGTTGGACTGGTCCACGCCGCCTACTCCAACTTGTGTCGGTTCATGGGTCCACTCCGATAGCCCATTAGCCATACTTCCTACATCGATTTTCTTCCTTCATGTGTATCTTCTCCATCTAGACTCTGATTAGGGTGTTCTTAGGCTCATTGAACTTCGTTCATCATCCTGGATCTTGTTGTAGGCTTATTATATATTATAGGAGAATTCAAGATATTTTTTTCAATAATCTCCATCTTGACTCGATATTTGATCTCTATCTATCTGAGAGCTTATCTCTATCTATCTAAGAGCTTGTTGTGAGAGTTGAGCCAGGCTACTTGATCCCATCTTCATTGACTGCTGTGATCCTCCTGATCTAAGATCTGCTTGAGGTGGCCTCCTGCGGTAATAAAAATTTCATCTTGCGACGTCGCATGTCGTCCTCCCAAGTCTCCAGTCTTACGCCCGATCTATCTCTACCTAGAGCTCCATCTCGTGCTGAGGTTCCCATCATAAGGTAGTATCCTTTATACTTTCTTTCTTTTATCATCATCCTACTACCGTGTATGACCTTCAAGATCCCTCCATCAGCTTTTCATCTAAAGTCGGTTAAATTCAGTCTGCTTAGTAAGATTAGATTCTTCTTAAAGTTGGGTATGTATCGAATCTCATCCAACTTCTTCATTATTCCATCATGAAGCTTCATGCTGACCATCCTGCTGCCCTTAATCTTATAGCTTGATCTATCTGGTAGGAATACAATATCCTCACTGATCTCTAGAAAGTCAAATAGCTCCTCTCTACAACATACATGATGGGAACAAGCAAAATTTATAATCCACTAGAAGGAAGAAGTAAATACCTTATCAGTTATCGAAAGAACATCGTCACTATCTTTTATATCGCTACTGGCCATCGCTATAGTAGCATATATTCGATCTTTGAGTTGTGGCCAATCCTTAACATGATATCCTAACTTATCATACTGGTAGCACCTGATCTTGCTTTGGTCTCTCATCTTAGACTTAGACCATCCATCTCGTGATCTCCTGCTACTTCACCTTCTACTGCCATCATCTCCGGTCACCATTAGGGCCGAGTTGTCATCTAAACTCGATGCTTGGTTCTTCTGCTTGAGAACCTCATTTTAGAGTTCTGCTTGAGAAGTCATTTCTTCTATCTTGATGGTGCTCTTGCTTACAAGAAGAGCAATTACCAAAGATTTGAAGAGGATGGAAGCAATGATAGCAAGACCAATATCCTGGTCTTCTCCTCAACTTTTTCATCAACACTAAGGAGTTTGGTAAGGATCTTCTAGAAGTTGGATAGATAATCCTACATACTTTGACCTTCGTCTATCTATAGCTAGTAGAACTGCCTCCAAAGGAATAGTATGTTGGTGAGTAATTTTATAATATATAACTTCTCGAGCTTCGACCATAGTACCGTCGGAAAAGTCTCATTAAGTACATGAATCACTACATCATTCGCTAGGTACAAATGGATCATGTCACCTCTTGTATCTGGATCCACTTTCAATCCTTCACCTCTATGGTGGTAGGTATCTTTTCATACAAGAGAGCATTGATCAATCCATGTTGGATGAAGACATCCTTTATCCTTGCTTGTCATAAAAAAAAAATTATCCTTTCCATCAAATTTATTGATCTCCATCTTGATTGCGCTTGACTTCTTCATATTTTTTAATCTTTATCATCACTATCATAATCCATACTCTGGTAGCACTAAGCTCCGATACCAATTATTAGAAAACTCGTACCAGAATATTATGGTAGAAAGAAAAAAAATAAAAAGAACATAATCAAGTACGTGGATCAGCTTAAAGGCTCGCCTCTAAGGGGCATGCAAAACTTTACTATGAGAAAGAAATAAATATAAGAGAAGATTATCCATTCTCAATACTTGTATACAATCATCTTAACAAAAGATTATCCTTATAAAGCTTTCTCTTGGAGACCCTCTGAAATAACTATAGTTCATTGCCTAGCTATCTACCCGAAGCCCCCTTACTTCTATTGTTCATTGGCGCCCTTTGATCTACAGCCTTCTATCATCTTAGGTCTTAGCCGAACCACCACACAAAGCTGCTGCCTTCAATCTACCCATAGGCCTTACAAAGGCCTCTATTCGAGCTCTGATCAGAGACCACACTCTGATTTGGACTCTAACTAGCCCTTGACTACATCCACAGCCCTTCCCAGCCACCAGCGCACCCACAAGCAACCATGGCCACTTGATTGCGCAAATGGTTCATGAAAAACCCCATGGACCATGTGAAACAAATGGGTAAATGCTTGTGGTTTACGATGGACTGCGCAAAATTAGGAGGAACGCCCCTAGTTTAGGGCTTGCATGCTGGGTTGTGCTCGCGGCCTACTTGTGCGTGCTATCGCATGTATTGGGATGTGCTTGCAGCAGGCCTGCACGGGCACCTGCTAGGCCTTGCACTTGTAGGTGGCCGGCACATCCCATGCACATCACGCTAGGCCACGCCCTTTGACCAGCCTGCGTGCTGGGCCAGGCTAGCCCGCACTGCCTGCTCTGGCTTGTGCTGGTTAGCCCATAGCTTGTACCTTCTACACCAGCCTTCTTCCTTTATGCGTATCTTCTCTATCTGGACTTTGATAGGGATATTTTTAGGCTCGTTGGACTTCGTTTGTCATCCTGAATCTCGCTGTGGACTTATTGTGAGATAATTCAAGACGTTTTTCTTAACATTTATCTATCTAGACATGTGGTGTTTAATGAGAGCAAATTTTTATTTGTTGAAATGCAAGCCAACCCTTTGTCCTCCCCCCTCCACTCCTTCACATTCTGCCTCTCTTATTACTATTGCTAATAATTTAGTTCTGAGCCTACTAATATAACACCTAACCACTTCCTACCCCACATGAAACTGCAAATCACTCATATAAATGCTCCTCCTCTACTTCTTCTACTCTGGTTCTCTCCACGTACTACACTTAACCTCACAACTACCCAAAAACATTCATTCCATTCTAATTTGGGTATTTTTGAGCCAAAGATCTTCACTAGCATCAAATGCCCTCTTCCAACATTTCTTGTGCCTTCCCTCCATATTACTAAACCTACTTGTTACACTCAAGTAGCTCATCTTCTTTCGAGTGATCAAGAGAAGCTATGGTATTGAAGTTTTGATTCTTTACCAAAAAGTGGTGTATAGACATTAATTCCTCCATGGTCTAACCAGAATGTTTTAGAGTGTTGCTTAGTGTATCAGGTTAAGTAATCATCAAATGTTATAATCGAATGTTATAAGGCATGCTTGGTGGCCAAAAGCTTTCATTTGTAGATGCAGCCCAATCATCAAACCCAATATTATTCATTGGTTATTGCACTTGCCATCTCTAACAGTTAGCCCATTCATTAAATGGATGTTAACAATGCATTCTTACTTGGAGTCCTCAATGAAGAAGTCAACATGACCCAACCACCAGACTTCATAAATCCCTCCTGTAATCATGTTTGTAAATTTCACAAGGCCATCTATGGTCTCAAACAAACCTGTTGGGCCTAGTTTGTTTGGCTCACATCTCATCTTCATAGTTTAGGTTTCATGTCCTCATTTATAGATAATTCATTATGCATTCTTTGCATGGATAGTTATACTCTCATTCTTCTTCTTTATATTGATAATATTATCATCACTAGCACTCATGAGTCTGCTATCCTTCATTGTATGAAGGATCTTCATCATCTTTTTGCTATGAAAGATCTTGCTCCACTCAATTACTTTCTTGGTATTGAAGTTGTCTAAACTTCTATAGCCCTTTATTTGAGCCAATCCAAATATGTTATTGACCTTCTTTACAAGACAAAACTGGTCAGGCTAAACTATTGAGTTCTCCAGTAACTTTAGGCTCTAACTCTCCATTTATGAAGATGATCCCCATACTTGATCCTAGTGAATATGAAAGTATTGCTAGGGATATTAGATACTTAACTTTCATAAGACCTGGCATTATATTTGTAGTTAATCAAGGTAGTTAATATATGCATGGTCTACACATAGCTCATTGGAATGCTATAAAGTGCATTTGCGTTGTCTCAAGGGCTCTATTACACATGGTTATACCTTTCTTGTCATTTCACTTAATTAAGAGCCTATTTTGATATTGATTGGACTGATGATCCAAATAATCATTGATCCACCAGTGGTTATTACGTATCCTTTAGTTCCAACTTAATCTCCTAGAGTGCCAAGAAATAGGCTATTCTTGCCCAATCTAGTACTAAAATAGAATATTGCTCCTTGGCTTACATCATAGCTAAATTGTAATGGATTTGTGTGTTATTGAAGGATCTTACTGTCTTCCTTTCTTCACCACCAACTTTTTATTGTGACAACATTAGTGCTATATCTCTTGCTTCTAATTAAGTTTATCATGCTTGAATTAAATATCAAAGTGGATTATTACTTTATTTGTGAGTGAGGTATAAACGGTGATATTTAGGTTCGCTTTTATCATGCTCCCAATCCAGATTGAGCACGTGATGGCCGTACATTTCTTAGGGCAAGATCCTAAAGTATATGCAAGCATTTCCTGTACTATCGAAATTCTATTTCCATCTAAGGCAGTGATATTGAAAGTAAACTTCTAATTTTATTGATTCAAAAAGAAAAAAAATAGTTTAATGATAATTCATGAGATTCATTAATATAAACTAAAATCAATATTTATTCAACAAGTTAAATATCTTCTAAGATCCTAAGCTCTTCACTACTCGGTCCCAAGCTCCATATGATCTTTTAGATCTAAAATAAAAAAGAAAAGAGAAGGTAAACTTTATGGACTCAATAAGTTACTAATATTTTTGAGAGATCAAGTATAATTAAATTTTTCTCAAAATAAAAATACAGTTACCAATATAATTTTAATAAGTCATGCATAGCAATTAAAATACTAAGTTCTCTCTAAGTCATCAGTGATTACGGCTACGATCAGTCCCATGACAAGATCCAAAAGAGACTAGCCCCTAAATTAATACATAACACTCAATTCATCGGCATGTACCAGTGATCACTCCCACTAATTAGATTCAGAAGAAAACAAGCTCTGATTCACACAGCCACTATTAGCCTAGTAACAAAGTAACGAGATTAGTCTTGATATACAAACAACCAACACATCAGTGTATGCCAGTGATCAGCCCTGATTAATGAGGCTCAAGAGGACTAACTTTGTCAGCGATCAATTTCGATTAGTCAGGCCCAGGAGAAATAAATTTCTAGTTATGTGGCTAACGATTAGTCCCGTTGGCTAGACCCATATTATAATCTAACTAGAGAGTTTTTCATATAACCAACATAACATTTTTTAATAAATTTCTATGTTTTAATTTATGAAAATAAGAGCATTTTTTCATTCACAAATTTATGCAAACGTAAAACTATGTAATGCAGAGGAACCATCATTTTTAAAATTTATGAATATATCAGGATAACATTATACTTGATCCATAAGTTTGAAATTCAATTTATGCATAAGACATACTTTCAAACTTCAATTTTCTAAATATTTCAATAATTTTCATATAATTTAAAATTTATAAAAAAAATTCCAAAGATAAATGAAACTTACATATATTCGAATCTAAAAATAACAGGCAACTCGATCCCTAAATCTGGAACTCCTTTGATGATGAAGGATCTAAGCAAACAAATTAATGAAGTTATTAGTCTTCAATTGAGGAAATTGGATGAAAAAAGAAAGATAAACTCATTTTAACTCTAGTCTAGGTTAGGATTTTGATCGATTCATAGGTCAGATCTATATAGTTTAGATCGATCTAAACATAATCAAATTGTAGTTAGATTAACAACATGGATTTAAGGGATTGAATCCATCTCCTCTCTCTCACTCTTTACACTCTCTTTCTCTCTTATCTCTTTCTGCTCTCTTTCTCTCTCTTCTCTTTCCTCTCTCTTTCTCTCTTCTCTTTCTTCTCTCTTTCTACTCTCTTCTCTTCCCTTTCTCTTTCTCTCTCCTCTTTTCTCTCTCTTTCTCTCTCCTCTTTTCTCTCTTTCTCTCTCTTCTCTTTTTCTATTTTATTTTTTTTCTTTCTCTCTCCTCTTTCTTTTCTTTCTAGCGAAACAAAGCCCTCCCATGGCTCTGAAAAATGAGGAAGGGAGGGGGCAGTGGTCCAACCAAGACAGCTAGAGGGGGAGGGGAAGAGGTGGTGCAGCCAATGATGGCTAAGGGTGGTGGTCTGGTCATGCACGAGGGGGTGAGAGAGGAAAATGGGGTGGTGCCCCTTACTGCAATGGCGACAGCACTCAAATGCCAAAAAGAAAAGAAAAGGGGAGGGGGGGACTCACTAAAGGTGGCCACTACGATGGGGTTCGGCTGGACGATAAGAAATTCTGGTGAGAAAAATCGATCAATCTTGAAATAGAGAGGAAAAAAGAATGGAGGAATCAATGACTTTTAAAGAGAAGTGGGGGTTTCAGAGGGTGACGGTAGCTCGATGACCACCGGAGGTAAAGAAGAAGAGAGAGAGAGGTGAAAAAATGGGTTGCACTAGAGAAAATCGACTGAAGGGAGAATTAAAAATAAAAGAGATTGGATAGGATAGGGTCGGCCTAATGCCGATCATTCGCCAGTTGCATTAGCCTCCAATGGCTACCGACCATTTCACTAACTTGCAACACCCACAATGGCCATGGTTGCGCCACCTTATCCCCCACAACGGGCAATCAGAGCAGGGGATCATGATTTTTTCTATTCCGATCCCCTTCTTTTTTTTTTTTTGAAAATTTTAAATTGAAGCCGGCAATGCTTGCCAGCTTTAGCCCAAAGGAGGCCTTATTGAGCTTGACTTTACATTCTTCCCTCAAAATAATTTCATCCTTGAAATTTGAGAAATCAATATTCTAAAGGTAAAGATGCTCTCGATAAATTGATCACATGATCACACCTTTCAAATGCCCATAAGCAATCCAACCACTTAGATTAATTATAGTCATCATACACATTTCTATACCAAAGCTCAGACTCCTTTCAAGATTGCCTCGCACTTCAATACTTCTACGCCAATTCTAAAATTTTGCCTCCTTAACATACAATTCAAAATCTCATCTCTCCTAAAAAAAAGTATTTCATCACATTTAAGATTAATATAAAGATTAGCAAGATTTGCACTAAAAGAGTAATTGATAAGAGTTTGAGGTTGAAATCATCATCAAGTTGCGAATACTGGTATGTTCAAAAATTGGGCTTGATCAATATGATTCTAAATATAAGATTGACAATTAATTGTATTCGGAATAGAGCTTGAAATAGTTTCGACACAAACAATATAGTGGAGTTTTGATCTCACAAAAGATAATGACTACGTTGATTAGAGCGAAATCATTTGATGGCTAAAAAGGTGATCACGATTATCTAGTGATGGCTTAGATAACAAGATTCCATCATAAAAAAAATGATCAACATTGAATCAGTTTGAGAAAATAAGGATTTTATAGTATGATTTTTATGTTAAAGTTGAGATCATAATGAGGAAACAAGCAATACATAATTGATTTAGATACTTAACAAATTAGATCAAATTATATCAGCAATCAAGTAACCTTAGACATAAGATGCTCAAAGTTTTTCTTAGTGCAGTCCATAATCATTGAACCCATCTGAGAGAAATAACATAGCAACATCACGATTAGCCTAAAAATCAAGTTTTCTTTTATTGAAAAAATCAAATCTTCCATCATAAAATATTTCAAATTATAATAAATATTTTCCATTAGTTTTTAAATAACTCAAGTCACCATACTTCTATTGCACACTCTGATCAATATTCTTTAAAATTTCTGAATGATCCTAGACCAAAATTTTTATACAATCCAAGCAAAGATTTTGGTCCTTACTTTCTAAATACATTGGACACTGATTAATCCTCAAGATAATTACCATAAAATTATCACATTCCATAAAATGGTGATGCAATATCCATGATCAATTCATAATCTTAATTTTTCTTTTACTTCAAAAATAATTTATATAAAAATCTAGCAATCTAGTTCAAGGGTTCATTAGAAATTCCACTATGATATAGACTCTATGATTTCACGATGAGATCAATTCTGCCAAATCTGAATCACATCTATAATTTATATTTATTTTTTAAAAAAACCCTAAAATAACTTTTAATAAAGTCAAAATTGCTATCACATTTTTGAATTATATCCAGTTAGATTCCTAAAATATTTGAAAGTTAAGAGAATACCTCAAACACCACTTGTCCATATTACATAAAGTATATCTCAACATATCAATTATTCATGACATTTTTTTTCTAAAATCAGAATTTTAACAATGTCAATCTACTATACTTATCCTAAGCAAAGTTCTAAGAATCTCAATTTATATTCATAAATTATAGACATTATTAGACAATTCATTATACTTCTAGTACTAGTAATTATTTTAAGATATTAATCAAAACCCTAAGTTCTACCCTACTCTCATTACTAATCTAAACTTTAAGATCTTACCTAAACCTTTGATACCACTTTATCATATCCCGAACCCAGCATCTGGATTGGGCATGTGATGGTCACACACTTTTTAGGGTAAGATCGTAAAAAATATGCAAGGCTTTTTTACACTATCGAAATTTTATTTTCATGCAAAGCAGTAATGTTGAAAGCAAACTTCTAATTTTATTGATTTAAAAAGAAAAAAATACTTCAATGATAATTCATGAGATTCATTAACATCAATCAAAATCAATATTTATTCAACAAGATAAATATCTTCTAAGATTCTAAGCTCCTCATTGCTCGGTCCCAAAACCTATATAATCTTTTAGATCTAAAAAAAAAAAGAAAAGAGAAAGTAAGCTTTACGGGCTCAGTAAGTTAGCAATATCTCTGAGAAATCAAGCATAATTAATTTTTTTTCAAAATACAGTTACCAACATAATTTTAATAAGTCATGCATAGCAATTAAAATATCAAGTCCTCTTTCAGTCATTAATGATTACGGCCATAATCAGCCTCGTAACAAGCCTAGAAGAGACTAGCTCCTAAATACAAAATATCCGATCTATTAACATATACCAATGATCAGTTCTATTATTTAGGCTCATAAGAAAACTATCTCTAATTCATACGGTCACGATTAGCCCTATGACAAGGCAAAGAGATTAGTCCTGATACATAAACACGCGATGTATTAGTGTGTGCTAACGATCAACCCCGATTCGCTAGGTCTAGGAGAACTAACTCTACCGACGATTAGCTCCAACTGGATAGGTCCATGAGAAACTAGTTTCTAGTTATGTAGTCAACGATCGGTCCTATTGGCTAAACCTAGATCATAGTCTAACTAAAAAGTTTTTTATATAACTAACATAATATTTTTTTAATAAATTTTTATATTTAAATTTTTATAAATAAGAGAATTTTTTTCATTCAAAAATTCATGCAAATATAGAATTATATAATGTAGAGAAACCATCATTTTTAAAATTTATGAATATATTAGGATAACATTTTGCTTGATCCATAAGTTTGAAATTTAATTTATGCACAAGACACATACTTTTCAAACTTCAATTTTCTAAACATTTCAATAATTTTTATGCAATAGAAAAAAATGTTTAAAAAATTTTAGAGATAAATGAAATTTATAGATATTTGAATCCAAAAATGTGAGGCAACTCGATCTCTAAATCTAGTACTCCTTTGATGATAAAGGCTCTAATCAAACAAATTAATGAAATTATTAGTCTTCAATTGAGAAAATTGGATGAAAAAAGAAAGAGAAACTCAGTTTAGCTCTAGTCTAGGTCAGGGTTTGGGTCGGTTTGTAGGTCAAATCTATATAGTTTAGGCCGATCTAAATATAATTAGATTACAGTTAGATTCACAAGTTGGGTTTGAGGGTTTGAATCTATCTCCTCTCTCTCACTCTTTCCATTCTCTTTGTCTCTCATCTCTTTCTACTCTCTTTCCTCTCTCTTCTCTTTCCTTTCTCTTTTTCTATTTTGTTTTCTTTCTCTCTCCCTCTCCTATTTCTTTTCTTTCTAGCAAAATAGAGCCCTCCTGTGGCTTTGAAAAATGAGGGAGGAAGGGGGCAATGATGCAACCAAGATAGCTAGAGGGGGAGGGGAAGAGGTGGCATGGTGGATGACGGCTAAGGGTGGTGGTCTGGCCATGCACGCGAGGGGGGGTGGGGGGGAGAGGGAAAAGGGGTAGTGCCCTTTGCTACCATGGTAGCAGCATCCAAATGCCAAAGAGAAAAGAAAAGGGGAGGAGGATCTCACTAGAGGTGGCCATGATGATAGGGTTTGGCTGAACGGTGAGGAATTCTAGTAAGAAGGAGCCGATCAATCTCAAAATAGAGAGAGAAAAAAACTAAATCGATGGCTTTTGAAGGAAAGAGGGGGTTTTGGGAGGTGATGATTCTTGGCTATGGAAGCTCGATGACCACCGAAGGTGAAGAAGGGAGAGAGAGAGAGAGAGGCGAAGAAATGGTTGCGGTAGAGAAAATTGATCGGAGGGGTGATTTAAAATAGAAGGGGTTGGATGGGATAGAGTCGGCCTAATGTCAGTGATTCACTGGTTGCATCAGCCCCCAACGACCACTAGCCCACAATGCAATCCCTTGAAAATTTCAACATAATCCTCAAGATTACAATCCAATTATTTCGCCGGGATCATAATTAAATTCAGTTGATTTTCTCTTAGCTCACTAACCAAAATCTTTTCCTAAGCCACTCCTAGACTTATACACAATCCAATTTAAGGCTTAGATGAGCCTATCTTCAAGCTTTAATCATAATTGGAACTTGTTATAGCAAAAAATTTAAAGTACAAGATGTATAACAAATGAAAAGCTCCTTTAAGAGCAAATAAAAAAGCTCGATGTAGCTCAAGTTAAGTAGATGAGGAAGCTTTGCAATCAATGTGCTCTTCTTTCTTCTGAAAATCACTTGAAGCCTTAAGAAGCAAGTGGTTGGAAATTTAATCTCTCTTCTTAAAAGCACACTCAATGCTCAAAGTGGTTTTTACTTGATTTCTAGCTTTTATTTTGCTTTATCTTATGTTCTATAATCTTCTCTTCCTTCATTAATGCCTTGGAGCCCATATATCCTTATTAGAGTATCCAAAAATGAATTTCTAGCCATTGAGGGCCAAAAATTAGCCATTGGAGGGCTTCTATGTAAAACTGCAACATTTGAAAAACTAGCCATTTGAATAATCAATTGCAGTGGAGTCGACTTGAATTAGGTCAGGAGTCAACTTAAGATATCTTTGAGTAGACTTGAGGTCTTTAGGGGTCGATTCAAAAATAGTCTCAGCAAACATGCTCCATGTCTTTTTGAGAGAGTCGACTCGAGTCTTGTGCCACCTGATATTTGCATGCTAGAGCTAACTCTTCAAGGCTTGGAGTCGGCTCTTGACCTTCTTCACTTGATTTTTCATGGTGTGGTCTTCTTCATCTTTGCTTCTTTAGACTTCAAGATGGAAACCAGGGGATTCTTTGAAATATTGTTTTAACTTTTTGAAACATTTTATCAAGAGCTTAAATAATACATTAGTATCTAAATATATACTCAAATATTTTGTTCTCATCAAAATTAATTCTAGGGCCAACATAGGCCAATAATCTGGATCTATAATTGGAGTTTTGGTTTGGATCCACCAGTTACTTATGTAAGCAAATCAAACCATGTAAGACTACATTATCTTGATATTATATTATGAGGTTTATACATGCATTTTAGTATTGCTATTAAGACCACATTATCTTAGTATTAGATGTAACCAACTATGTACTTTAATCAAAGCTCTAAAACAAAAACCAAATTATTTTATCAAACAATTCGTAAGCAAATTAAAACATAGAATATGAAAGATTACATATCTTTTGCTTATCAAACATTATAATTAGGGTTTTGTTATGATGTTCCAAAGCCTTTTTTAGTCCTTTTACTATTAGCTTTTTTCCATCCATCCATTTTAACATGGACGGCATTGAATTACCTATGGGCAATCAGTTTTAACAAGTTATATATATGGCTTGTGTGGTAAATAATTCAAATTATAAGTGTAATTTGGAAACAAAAAGAATGGCTAGTGCTGCAAATGATTAGAACCCCCTTCTTATTGATAGAGCACCATGAGGCCGCCTATTTCCCTGCCAAGAAAATCCTACTGACCACTACTTCCCTCTTCCTCTCTCTCTCTCTCTCTATATATATATATTATATATATATATATATATATATATATATATATATATATATCTTAATTGCACCGGAGGCCTCCATCTGTCCTAATCAGTAGCCATCTAGCAACCCATCCCATCCATCCGCAACTTCATGGGCTTTGTTGTCTCCTAAAATAAACTCTCCACTCTACTCTTGTGCCCTCCAACAATGACCACCCCTTCCCACGTCCATTGCCATCAATGGTCGGGGACATTAATGAACTCTATGGATCAAGTAGCTACCTCAAGAGCATCCTCACTGACACCTCAGTCCCATGGGCCTGCCACCTCTAGCTTGCCACCATCATCGAGATGAAGCTGCTCATCTACCTCGTTACCTCTACTATGACCGTCTACATGCTCAACTATGTCATGTTCATATCTGCTCAAGTCTTCTCCGACCACCTAGACAACCTTGAGCTTGCTGCTGCCTCTCTTGGCAACAAGAGTATCTAAGTTTTCGCCTATGGCCTCATGGTATATAATTCAGGCAACCATCAACTGATCTAATAGTAGTCAAGCATTTGTTACTTGGTTTTACTCATGAGCCATTCAAAAAGAAACTTAGAAAAAGTTGCTTGTGACCATAGCCAATCCCATCTCATAATTGTGCTGTTGACAAAATGTCCATATACGCCATGATAGCTAGGCATGAGGAGCACCATGGAGATGCTATGTGGGCAATTGTATAGCACCCACAAGTATGAGATGCTCCAAATATACCTTCAATGATTGACGATACTCTTAATAGCGACTAGTGTGTTGCTCATAATGATCTATGCTTTCTCTAGGCCGCTATTGGTGCACTTGAGACAATCATCGAAGATTGCTAAAAAGCCGCACCAATCTTTTTCTATGGGCTAATTCTGTAGATATTTGTGTATGCTAGGAACTTCCTAATTCAGAAGTTCTGGAACATGCAAAGCATCATGGCATTGAGTGCCTACATATTGATGATAATGACATTGGTGGTGCACTTGTTGTTGACCTAATTGGCGGTCGACAAGTTGGGCCTAGTTCCGATCCGATGGCTCGAAGCTCTATGAGTGGCCAAAACGACAGAGAGGTGGGTAGAGGAGGAAGGGGGATGGCATATGGCGGTGGGGATGCACGCAATGGGGAGGCAGGTGGCGAGGAAGAGTTACATGGAAGAAGAATTAAAAATAATAAAATATTATTTTTTAGAAAAAAATAATATAATATAAAAATAGAAATAATATGATGATGTAGTAATACTTTAAATATCCTTTATAATAAATATTATAAAGGAGCACCATACTGAAATCCTTATAATTAATGGGCTATCTATTGTGCCTCCACTAGTGCAAAGATATAGATGCTCCAAAAAGAACCTCTATCTATCCTTGCACTCAATCTCTATCACACCATAAGCCGTAGAAATAGTCCCTTATTCTGATCAATAAAAACTCTACAAATTAGTATACCATCAAAGGACCCTTTTAAATGGCACTAGCTAATCCTAAAAAGGATCTACACCCTTCTAAATAACCCTTCTTTATTGCTTCAAAGCATATAAAAATCCTTTTAAAAATTGGAGACTCTTTGGATTGCACAGCTCTCTCATTAACTGAATCTTTACTGATATATTAGAATTTTTTGCTCAAAGTAATTCAGCATATCAAGTAGCTTAGAATAGGACTCACTATACTTTTCCTCAATCCCTTCTGGTGCCTTCTTTTTTTTTTTTTCTATATAGCTGTATGATAGCTCTATAATTAATTTTGATGATGTCAAAAATGTTTAAGTACAAATCATGGTTACTAATGATATTTTGAGAGTGCCTGTAGGATTTCTCAATATGCTTGGTTGGTTTATTCAAAATGAAATCCTCTCAAGAAAATTCATGTTCCTAAGTTACAGACCTATGGTTTGAAGCAAAGAAACCAAATTTATAAAGTAATGTCTAGTCTAGAAGTACCTCTCAACAAGCTTACGTATGCACAACTTAAGTTTGAGAAGGCAAGTCTAGCCTAGAATAAGTTTAATCAAAAAAAGCTATCTAAAATTTCTTTTGGCATGCTTCACACACCACTAAGTCAATCCAGTATGAAATTTAGCTGACCCAACCTCAGTCTGAGAGAAAGACAAAAAATATTGAAATTTAGAAGAAATCTTTCGCTGACCAAGCTTTCATTTTAGCCGACCAAGATAGGAGCTTAGCCGACTCAAGATTTTGATTAGTCAACCAAGTCTCAGACTCAGGATGAAGATAGATAGGTGAATACTCAAGGAGACCAAGATTGAAGCTTAACCAACCCATAAAAAAAGATAGCCAACTCAGTCTCAAAGGAAGATGAACATAGAAAGTAGTAAAAATGAGCAAGTTCTCTAAGCTGATCCAGAAATTCAATTAGCTGACGAAGTTTCAAAGTTAGCTGACTAAGAGAAGATTTGAGTCGACCCAGTCTCAAATAGATAAAACAAGTAGAAAGTTACAAAATCTACTTTTGCTACTGAGCCATCTCAGAAGTTTCACTTAGTTGACTCAAAGTTCAAAATTAGTCGACTAAGAGCGGGGGTGAGCTGACTCATAAAATTCTGACAGAATAATAGCTAATTTTTCTAAATTTTTAAAACATGTCAAATTTATTTTTAATAACCATTTTCAAGTTTTCAATAGCTAGAGAATTAAATGAAGATGCTTTTGTGGCCATAAATGAAGGAAATTTAAGGAGGAACATAAGATACTTTAAGAGATACAGCTTCTAGAGTTTTATTGAGTTATTCTTCCTCAAGCTAGTGAGTGGAACTCAAAAGAGAAAGTGGAAGGAATTCAAGAGTGCATTTAATTCAGTTCTTTCCACATTCATTCTTATTATAAAGAGAGGAAAAGAGCATTGATTTAAGCCCACAACTCTTGAGCAAAAGCATTAAAAGCTACCTCAATTCTTTCAAACATTTAAGGAAAAAGTCCAAGCATCAATAGCTCATTTATCTCAATTTCTTCAAAGCTTAAATGAGTGTTATTATTTCTAAACTCAATCTCCTATATATCTTAATTTGTTATATTATAACAAGTTTCTTGAGTGTAGAAACTTAGGATTGTTCCAAGCCTAAAGTTGGATGGTATAAGGTTTTGATTGGTATCTCCATAAAAATCAATCGAGGTTGATTATGAGCTTGGGATAAAATAATTAGTTGTAAGATTGTGGCTGGTGATCCAGCTAAAACTAACTAGGTTGGATTATGAATCTAAGGAACTAATTGAACTATAATCATAGTTGACTATAGTTAGAATTCTTAAGTGGATTTACTTGAGGAGTGGATGTAGGTGTTGAGTTTAGCACTGAACTACTATAAAATTTTATGTTTGTGATTGTGTTGCTTTGCTTGTTGTGTTATTTCTACTGCCTTTTTAATTAACTACTAATCTCTCTATAAATATACTTAGAATTATTTTTGGGTACAAGTTTGTAATTTAATTTTTAAGAAATCCAATTCGCCCCCTCTCTTGGGTTGTCTCTTTTAGAAAATAAGTGGTATTTGAGTAGGTGTGCAGCCCATTTAATTTAATTATTAAGAGTTAAAGATTAATAGCAATCCCAATTGGTACATTATTGGTTGAGGGCCAAGCAATCAATAAACCTCCACTATTTAATAGCACAAATTATATTTATCGAAAAGCATGAATGAAAATATTCATTCAAGTATAAGACTATAATATATGAAATGTCATAGTAAATGGTTCTCACATATTCAATGTTTTGATTGATGGTATGCCTTCTTCCAAACTTGAAAAGGATCAGGATGATGTAGATAAGAGATTAGCTCAACTAAATATTAAAGCTATGAATATTTTATATTATGCTTAGATATTAATGAGTTTAATAGAATATCTACCATTTATCTACCAAAGAAATATGGAGTCGACTTGAAGTTACCTATTGGGGTACAAATCAAGTCAAAAAATCTAAAATAAATATGCTTATACATAATTATGAGCTCTTTAAGATGGAATTTAGTGAAAGTACAACTAATATATTTACTAAATTCATCGATATAATTAATGGTTTAAAAAGTCTTGATAAAGATTATACTAATAATGAACTTGTTTACAAAATTCTCATATCACTACCAAAGAATTAGGAGGCCAAGATGACTGCTATTTAAGAAGCCAAAGATCTGAACAAGTTGGCTTTGGAAGAACTCATTGGCTTATTCATGACTCATGAGTTGAGCATAAACCAAAATACAAGGAAGAGATGAAGAAAAGAAGACCATTGCGTTAAAATCATCAGCCATTGAAGATATACAAAGTGACACTACAAAAAGAATCTGAAAATGATGATGAGATGGCCATAATCATAAGGAGATTTAGAAGATTTATGAGAAAGAAAAGATTTGGCCCTCAGAAGAAAGGCTTTATTAGAGGGGAAGGAAGCAAAGAAAAGAAAAAAGAAAAGAAGATGGAGCAACTGACTATTTGTTATGAATGCAAAAGACCTAAACATTTTAGAACTGATTGCCTTTTACTCAAGAAAAGCTTAAATAAATTTAGAAAGAAGGCAATGATGGCCACTTGGAGCAATGATGAGGGTTCAAGCTCCAAGGAAGAGAAACAAATAAAAGAAGAAAAGGCCAATTTCTACCTCATGGCATATGAGGATGAGGTGTGCTTGGCATCCCTTGGGTCAACAACAATGTGGTATCTTGATAGCGGATGTTCAAGACACTAGATAGGAGATAAATCATAGTTTATCTCTCTTAAAGCTAAAGATGGAGGAGCTATAACTTTCAAAGACAATGGTGAAGAAAAAATTATTGATCTTGGTATTATTAAGATTACTTCAATCATCTTTATTGAAAATGTTTTGCTTATTGATGGCTTGATACATAATATTCTTAGTATAAGTCAATTATGTGACAAATATCTTGATGTTTCATTCAAATTATCTCATGTGAGCTTAGGTGTGGCACTTTCAAGTCTTGAAAATATGAGAAGAAAGGTCATGAGAAGATGGAAATAAGCCAATAGAGAAATCAGCCTGGATAAGCAAGCTGCAGGAACTTAGTTGAGTCACCTTAAAACTGGGTCGGCTAAGTTGGGAGCTGGGTCGGCTCGGTCTAGGACTGGGTCTGTTGGTGATATCAACTTCTACGATACCATTTATTGAAGATCTAGTATTAGATTATTACGATAGGAAAAAAGAAGAAAATAAAATAAAAAAAATTAAGTACGTGGATCAGTCTAAAGACTCATCTTCATGGGGCATGCAAAGCTCCACTATGAAAGAGAAAAATAAGTACAAGAGGAGAACATCCGCTCTCTGGTCCCCATATACAAAACTCTCTCAACTAGAAGCTATCCTCATAAAAGCTCTCTGAAAAATCTAAAGAAAACCTCAGAAGCTACAAGATGCTCTACCCTCACGGCCTCAATGCCGAATGCTATGCACCTATTGCTTCTCTCTCATGGGCTGCATGTACTCGGTGCTCTACCAAGCTCCTCTTAGTGGTTGTTTGAGCCTCTCTACGTGCCTCTCACACCACATGCACCATCACCTTACTCCACAGCATCTCAGGCCTTTAAATAGGATGAGAATCCTCTTCTCAGTAGTTTACAGGAGTCCTAATAGAACTTTTTTTTTCTAATATGAGTCGAATATGATCTTGATGGAGTCTTGAAATATTTTTCAATCTTTAAATCATGACCGCAGCCCTTCATTACCACTGGATCCTATGGTCTACGTGCAACTCTTGTAGACCCCTTGAATTAATCATAATCTAAGTCCAAACAAAAAATCCCATCCTATTCTGTTTGCCTCCTAAAGAAAATAGTGCAGGATTTGCTATGCTATTTTCAAAAAATATTTTAAAAATAATAATGATGTAGCAAAAAATAATTAATCTAATTAATTATCTACTGATCATATCAGATTATTTAATCCTATACATTAGAATCTAAATATAATATGCATGTATACATCTATAGATCTAAAAATAAAACTATGTAATAAACTATTTACTACATCTACGTGTTCAGAACACAATACTTTTTTATGAATAGTCGATCACCGTAATCTGAGTTCACCGAATAATACTCTAGTATCATGTTATAGTCACACATGTGTTCGACCTCTATGGTTGGTCCACATAGAGCTCC
Organism: Cocos nucifera; assembly: GCA_006176705.1. Lineage (NCBI taxonomy): Eukaryota > Viridiplantae > Streptophyta > Magnoliopsida > Arecales > Arecaceae > Cocos > Cocos nucifera. The sequence goes on from QRFJ01000167.1 coordinate 973,148, forward strand.
TGGTCCTGATCAGCCCAATTGGAGTGCTAGCTCCTCACCGGAGCCTTTGATAGTTAATCATGATCGATCCAATCGATCATATACCTTTTGATTTTTTAAATATTTTAAAAAATTAAAAGATAAATATTGGAGGATGATAAAGATGTGTTTCAAATTTTATGGTGATTCAATGCTCACAGCACTCGATCTCTCCATCCGAACCCAGATTCCTAAATCAAGGATTTCACTCGGTCCAAAAACCCTGACACACTAAAAATCCTATCACGCCCTCTCTATGTAGAGTTTTTCATGAAATAAGTTTTCATAGAAAGATAACTTTCAGATCTATAATCCCTATTTAGATCATATCTAAAAATAGGATATCCTTAGAGGTGAAAATCATAAGAAAAGAGAGGAATGAGGGAAAAGTAAAGTACTGTAGGATCCTATTCACCTTCACTTCAAGATTTTTTTTGCCTAAAATTGATGCCCAAATACTTTGAAATTTTTACCACATAATGCTAACCACTTATCCTATGTGCACAAAATTTTCATAATTTATTGATGTGAATACCATAGGAAAACTATATAAAAAATAATAAGGATCGAGTAGTTGAGAGGTTTTAACCACTCACTTGATTTCAAAAATCAAATGAGCCTCTTATCCTTATCCAACGCCCCCTCCCTTATGTTTAATATGCAGAAGGACTCTCCTTCTATGTGCATATTTTATTTCTCAAAAAATATTGGACAAACAAAAGGGAGGGCATGGGAAGTATAGTGGAAAAGTCAAAAATGGTGGGCGCATGGGAGAATTTGAATTCAAACTTTATCTGACTTGGTCCTAATTGATTTCAACCAAACCAATTAATCTAGAATCAATTAAATCAGATTAAATCCAACCAAATTAAGCTTAGCTTAATCTAATAAAATTTTAATTAAATTAAAAATTAATTAGATCTATGTCCTGATCAAATCAAGGTCAAAACTCCCATAGCGATTAGGTCATCTCATGAGCTGATCGGATCAATTCTAGTCGAATCAAATTCAATCAAACTTAATCGAATTCTTATCGCTCAATCAAATTAAGCTAATTAGTAATTAAATTATTAATTAATCCTTCAAAAATATCTGAGTCCAAATCGAATGGGTTATCGGGCAATAGAGTCCTATCAATATGAAACTCTTGAAGAGTCCTAAATCAGTGAAACTCTTAAACCCAATGTCCCAAATGAATTAAACTCATGATCATAGAGTCTCAGTCTAGTGAAACTCTTGATTAGAGAGTTTCAGATGAGTAGAACTCAGAGTCTTAGTCCAGTAGGACTCTTGGTCATAGAGTTTCAGTCTAGTGGGACTCTTGACCATAGTATCCTAGATTATCAGGACTCATGATCAGAGAGTCTCAGATAAGTAAAACTCAGAGTCCCAGTCCAGTAGGACTCTTGATCATAGAGTTCTAATCCAGTTGGACTCTTGACCATAGAGTTCCAGATCAATAGGATTCTTGATCAGAGAGTCCCAGACAAGCAGGACTCAGAGTCCCAGTCCAGTAGGACTCTTGGTCATAGAGTTTCAGTCTAGTGAAACTCTTGACCATAGTATCCTAGATTATTAGGACTCATGATCAGAGAGTCTCAGATAAGTAGGACTCAGAGTTTCAGTCCAGTAGAACTCTTGGTTATAGAGTCCCAGTCCAGTGGGACTCTTGACCATAGAATCCCAGACCAATGAGACTCTTGATCAGCCATCAGATCAGGTAGAAATTCCTAATGTGTGTGACCCCAAAGGTTCGAACCTAAGCTGGTAGCACAGAAACTAATTTTTATACTAATCGAAGTGACCATCTAGCAATGATACCCAACGTCCGGATAGATCGAATAATCACAATCGCAACATTCAGAACATATGCGAATATGGTTATCGTATAATTCATTCCTATGACCTCTGTATAATAGATGACTTAGGGTTAGACTGTCAACCCTAGAAAATATATTCATGTCATGTCTCAAAGCAATTAGTCTCGTGACTCCTCACTAAGACTACCCTGGCCAAGGTTTTACTAAATTGAAACACAGCTTTTAAAATTAGGAGTGGTCAATCCCATCTTGATACACGCACCGACTCCATAAGTACTTGACTGTGCCCAGAAATCTTCTATTACTGAATTAAAAATTCAGATAGTCCAGCACCAGAACATAGTGAGTTACTTAAAAGTCACTATGATGATCTCAGATCGAAGAAACATTTATACCCATATTCCATCGAAGCTAATCTTGATAGGAGAAAATCCCCGAAGTTGGTCACGTTCAGTGCAGATGTACCCATACATCTCACTTGCATGCCATATCAGTATCTCAACACTCCTTAGTTATGAGGACAACCAACCTATATGGCACACAATAATCTATACTTGATAAACATTGTCGTCCTAAGTAACAATGTATCATTTGGTCGTGAACTATTTAAGGACTAAATGATAAATTCTTCTTTGCCGAATCTAGATAGTTTTAAGAACTTCATCAGAACATAGAAGTTCATTAGAAGACAACAAAATTTATGATGAAAAATGCCAAAATAATTTTTATTAATTTATAATTCATATACAATTACAAATATATGGCCCAACCATTAACAGACTAATGATTGGCTTTGGGACACATTCCTAACAATCTCCCACTTGGACTAAAGCCAATTGGTGCAATATCTAATACCTATCTTCGACTTAAAGTCGTCGAACTCCTTCACCGCAATAGCTTTAGTAAATGGGTCGGTCAGGTTCTCCTTTCTATCGATCTTCCAAAGGTCGACATCACCTCAATCCATAATCTCTCGGATAAGATGGTAGCGGTGCAGAATATGCTTCATCCACTGGTGTGCCTTTGGTTCCTTCGCCTGAGCAATGGCTCCAGAGCTATCGCAATAGAGCAGAACTGGACCATCAAAGAAGGATGCTACTCCAAGCTCGATGATGAATTTTTTTAGCCACATCGCTTTTTTGGCAGCATCTGATGCAGCGACATACTCCGCCTCACAAACTGAATCGGCCATAGTGTGCTGCTTGGAACTCTTCCAGCAGACGGCCCCACCATTAAGGGTAAATATGTATCCCGAAACACTCTTGCTATCATCATGATCGGACTGAAAATTAGAGTTTGTGAACCCCATAAGTTTTAAGTCCGATTCACCATATACAAGCCACTGGTCCTTTATATTTCTTAAATACTTCAGGATGGTTTTAACAACCTTCCAGTGATTCTCTCCTAGATTAGATTGGTATCTACTCACTACACCTAGTGAGTATGCCATATCTGATCGCGTACATGTCATGGTGTATATTATAGAACCCACTGCTGAAGTATATGGTATTCTATTCATACACTCTCTATCTAGAGGTGTTGTTGGACAATCCCTTTTTGAAAGAGAAATTCCATGGCCTAACCATAGATATCCTTTCTTGGAATTTTTCATGCCGAACGGTTTCAGCATAGTGTCAATGTATGTGGACTGGGACAATCCAAGCAACCTTTTAGATCTATTTTTATAGATCTTCATTCCTAGGATGTAGGAAGCTTCTCCCAGATCTTTCATGGAGAACTGTGATGACAGCCAGATCTTTATTTCTTATAATGCAGGGACATCATTTTCGATTAAGAGAATGTCATCCACATACAATACTAGGAATACTATTGCTAGACCATTAGCCCATTTGTATATGCAGGACTTCTCTTCATTCTTAACGAAGCCATACATTTTGATTGTTCTATCAAATCATATATTCTAGCTCCGAGATGCCTGTTTTAGTCCATAAATGAATCTCTAAAACTTACACACCTTAGACTCATCTATGAACGTGAAACCTTTAGGTTGTATCATATACACATCTTCATCCAGCTCTTCTTTAGAAAAGCTATTTTCACATCCATCTGTCAGATTTTATAGTCTAGATGGGCAGTTATGGCAAGCATTATCTGACTGAATTTGAGCATTACCATAGGAGAGAATGTCTCATCATAGTCAATACTATAACGTTGAGGATACCTCTTGGTAACTAGACGGGCTTTATAGATCTCCATCTTTCCATCTGTACCTTTTTCTTTTGAAAATCCACTTATATCCTATAGATTTTATCCCTTTGGATGGGTCAACCAATATCCATACGTCATTGACCTTCTTGGATTTCATCTCAAATTTCATGGCCTCAAGCCATTTCTTAGAGTTGAATCTCTGTATTGCATCCATATAGGTGATTGGGTCCTGATCGTTCTCATCGAGTTTGATAGGATCCCCATTCTGGATCAGAAAATCATAGTATCTATCCGGTTGATGTGGTACTCTACCAGATTTCCTTAAGGATGCTTTTACAATGGGTTCTGGTCTGATCTAATCAGATCCAACTCAAGTTTAATAACTTATATCCGTTCTTCCATCTATCGTACTTCATCAAGTTCGACCTTGGAGGCATTAGTTCCTTCACCAAGGAACTTCTTTTCTAAAAAGACTGCCTTAAGGGTGACAAACACTTTTTACTCATCAGCAAGATAGAAGTAGTACCCTTTGGTTTCTTTTGGATAACCTATAAAACTATACTTATCAGACCTAGGTTCAAGCTTATCTAGCATCAAACATTTGACGTAGGCTGGATACCCCCAAACCCTAAGGTGTGAAAGCATTGGCTTACGCTTGTCCATATTTCATATGGTGTTTTATTAACAGATTTACTCAAAATTCTATTTAAAATGTAACAAGCAGACTCGAGCGCATATCCCTATAGGAAGATCGGCAAATCAGCGAACCCCATCATAGATCAAATCATGTCTAATAGGATTCGATTTCTTCTTTCAGATACACCATTATGTTGTGGTATTTCAGAAGGGATCCATTGGGAGAGAATTTCATTCTCTCCAAGATATGTCAGAAACTCATTGAAAAGGTACTCACCCCCTCGGTCAGATCGAAGAGTTTTAATACTCTTCTCAGTTTGCTTTTCTATGTTATTTCAAAATAGTTTGAATATTTTAAATGACTCCGACTTATGCTTCATTAAATAGACATACCCATACCTCGATAGGTCGTCTATGAAGGTTATGAAGTAGAAATATTCACCTCTAGCACTTGAGCTCATGGGTCCACATACATTCAAATATACTAAACTCAAGAGTTCAGTGGCTCGTTCACCTTTTTTAGTAAAAGATGCCTTAGTTATCTTACCAAGAAGATAGGACTCATAGGTCAGAAGTGACTCGCAATCACTAACCTCAAGAATTCCTTCTTGAGCTAACCTGTTAATTTTATTCTTGTTAATATGACCTAGCCTACAGTGCCAAAGGTAGACATCAGACACATCACTAATTCTAGGGCATTTATTGGAGGATTGAACTATGTTAACAAGCATAGAAAGTAAATAAATTCCATTATTCAATTGTCCAATCAAAATTGTAACACCATTCAAAATGACATTATAAATTTTTTTTTTATTGATATTTCAAAATCATTCATGGCCAAAAGGCCTACAGAAATGACATTCAATAAGAAAGTTGGACAATAATGACATTCATTAAGAATAACTTTATTTGAATTGATTATAAGGTTCATGATTCCTAAAGCTAGAATTGGAACTTGTCTTCCATCTCCAATGTTCAGGAACCTCTCACCTTGATCAAATCTCCTACTGACCTGCAAGCCCTACATAGAATTAGAAATATGATAAGGGCTTCTAGTATCTAATATCCAGGCAGTAGAATCAAATAAGAAAAAATTGCAAGATGTTATTATATAATTATCTTGTCCAGCAATTGCTTGCTTCTTCCTCGGTCTGTTAGGGTCCATGGAGGCAATGTACAGAGGATAGTTCCTCTTCCAGTACCCTTACTTCTTATAGAAGAAATACTCTGCCTGGCTCTGGTCAGACTTGCGCTTCTTGGTCTGACCTTGTGTAGTCGTCCCAGCATGCGGCCACACCTTCTTATTTTTTTCTTCTTGTTCTTCTTCCCTTTCGTAAAGGGTCGATGATCAGAAGAAGACCCTTCTACTACATTCACCATCTCCTTGTGGAGTTGGTGATCCTTCTCAAAGTTCTGTAGCAACCTCAACAAGCCATGATAGTTCACTGCAGGCTTTATCATTTTAAAATGAGTTAGGAAGGGGAGGAAGAACTTGGGCAAAGAATTAAGGATCGCATCCTTACCGAGCTGCTCGTGCAGAGGAAAGCCCAACTTACTAAGGTGCTCACTCAATCAACTCGATCATGTACAATACATGATCGATGACTAAGACCCCATCCCTCATCCGAGCGTTGAAAATGGCACAACTTATTTTGTGCCTTTCAACATCATCCGATGTGCCAAAAAAGTCATTCAATATTTAAAGCATCTCTTGTGGTTGGTCATTTCCAAACCTACGGTTGAACTCGTCATTCATTGCCACCAGCATTATACATCGAACAGTGGTGCCGTCATTGAGCCACTTCAGATAAGAGTCTTTGATCGCTCCTTCAGCGTTCGAGACTGGCTCCTTAGGTGCTTGATCCGTTACCACATAAAGGATCCGCTCATGCTTCAGGATAATTTTTAACTTATGATACCAGCTATCGTAGTTGGGTCCCATTAATTTATCATGGTCTAACGATAATCGGAGTGATAGGTTAGTAGCCATGTCTGCATTAAAAAAAAATCAAACCTAATTAGTATATGAATTATTAATCCTAAAGACTTGGACTTCAGTCTAAAGGTCCTTCCACTATTTTATACAAATTGGTAGCCTCTACTTCCAATTCAAGAAATTACTCTAATTTTTTAGTGGACACTAGAATCCACATAGACTACACATGAGCCCAACTTTGGTTGGTCAATCCATGTGCACCTACAGGTAGATTCAAAATTAATTATTTCTCTAAATAACTTCTAGTAACATTGATTTTGCCTCATAGACCTAATTAGTAGGCTTTGACCTCCACTGAAAAAGGTTTGGTTAGGTCCAACCATTAATATGACCACATTTGATCTTATTTAACCAATAAATGATCAGACTCAACTTTGGTCGGCCAACCTAACCACCATTAAAAAGATTTAACCAAATTATCATTTTATGAATGATAATTTTATTAGTCAATAATCACCAGACCTTTGGGCCTTCAACGATCATTATACTAATGAACCCATTATTACTCAACTTAATGAGAGGCTATGATTTAGTTATCTATATAATTATTTCATTTTTAAGGATCTAATAATTTTAAAAAATTTAGTTAACCAATTTAAGAAAATTTAGTGAGCTAATTTTGATCCTCCCACTGACTTCACCAAGTCAGAAAAGAATCTAATCTAAGCTGACATTAGGGGCATCTAAATCAGTCAGATTGATTTACTTAATAGACATGGGTGAGCCCGAATCATCAAGTGATCTAATCAAAATCTAACTCACCAAGATGGCCAGGTAAGCAAGATTAGTAGAAGGGATATGCCATTAACTCATTAAAGACCAAATTAGTGCGAATAGCTCTCAATTAAAAATCATTGGTCAAACTGCCAAACTTACCTTAGACACCATCCGATTCATTTATTTTAATTTGACCAACCTAGTAATTTTGGATTTGACCGTGTAGCCTTGAATCAAGTCCATTTGGTTCTTGTTAAAGGCATGGACTTGACCAACTACAACTATTATAATTAAGTCTATAGAGTCCTTGATCTAATCTAAATTAATATTTAATTAGATTTGATCAATTACTTTAAATTAGTCCATCTTTTAACTAACCTTAGGTCTAACCCAATTTATGGACCTAATTCAGCTAACCCAATAACCCACAAGTTTATGATTAATGACTTAGAGTCTTAATTCATAATTATTGATACTAAATTATTATACTTAATTTTTAATTAAGTTTATGGACTAAGGGTTAGGGTTCAGCATTTTGAAAATATTTTTAATTTTAAAAGATTCTTTATAACTTAGCATTGTTCACCAATTGAGTCGACTCATTTTAAAATTAAATCATCTCAATTCATAAATAACACTAGTTGTAGGATTTAATCTGAAACTATGTACACTACATAATCATGAAATCATGAATCAAACTTTATCTAATTATGCATTCATAATCATAAATTAGATTAAAGTCTAATATAATTAAATCATAAAAATATTAGATCAAATCTAATAATTTTATGATTAACGATATAGATCAGCAACATACCAGGACAATCTTTTTACTATAGGAGGTAAACCCTATAGCAGGATAACCTGTAGTCCATGTGATCTAGATTTTAATTTTTTAGATCTAATTACTCTAATTATTAGATTAATATTTAGATTAAATCTAAATTATTAATTTAAATATGCAAGCATATGATGTTTAAAGAATCTAGCTCTGATACCAATTGAAGAAAATAGTGCAGGATTTGCTATGCTACTTTCAAAAAATATTTCAAAAATAGTAATGATATAGTAAAAAATAATTAATTTAATTAATTATCTATTGATCATATTAGATTATTTAATCCTACATATTAGGATCTAAATATAATATACATGCATACATCAATAGATCTGAAAATAAAACTATGTAATAAACTATTTACTATATTTATGTGTTCAAAATACAGTACCATTTTATGGATAGTCGATCATCGTAATCTAAGTCCACTGGATAATGCTCTGCTATTATGTTATAGCCACACATATGTCCGGCCTCTACAGTTGGTCCACATGGAGCTTCTGGTTTCGATCAGCCCCATTGGAGTGCTAGTTCCTCGCCGAAGCCTTCGATGGCTGATCACGATCGATCAGATCGATCATATATTTTTTGATTTTTTAAATATTCTAAAAAATTAAAACATAAATATTGAAGAATGATGAACATGTGTTTCAAATTTGGTGGCGATTTGATGGTTATAGCACTCGATCTCTCCACCCGAACCAGATTCCCAAATCTAGAATTTCACTTGGCCCAAAAATCCTAACACACTAAAAATCCTATCACACCCTCTTTGTGTGGAGTTTTTTTATAAAATAAGTTTTTATGGAAAGATAACTTTTAGATCTATAATTTCTATTTAGATTATATCTAAAAATAGGATATTCTTAGAGATTAAAATCAAAAGAAAAGAGAGGGATAAGGGAAAAGTAAAGTGCTGCAGGATCCTATTCACCCTCACTCCAAGATTTGTTTCATCTAGAACTGATGCCCAAACACTTTAAAATTTTTACCACATAATTCTAACCCCTTCTCCTACATGAACAAAAATTTTTATAATTTATTAACATAAACACCATGGAAAAACTATATGAAAAATGATAAGGATTGAGTGGTTGAGAGGTTTTAACCACTCACTTGATTTCAAAAATTAAATGAGCCTCTTAACCTTATCCAACGCCACCTCCCTTGTGTTTAACATGTAAAAGGACTTTTCTTCTATGTGCATATTTTATTTCTTAAAAAATATTCAACAAACAAAAGTGAAGGCATGGGAAGCAGAGTGGAAAAGTAAAAAATGGTGGGTGCATGGGAGAATTTGAATTCAAACTTCATTTGACTTGGTCCTAATTGGTTTCAATCAAACTAATTAATCTAGATCCAATTAAATCAAGTTAAATTCAATCAAATTAGGCTTAGTTTAATCTAATAAAATTTTAATCAAATTAAAAATTAATTATCTCTACATCCTGATCAAATCAATGTCAAAACTCCCATAGAGATTAGGTCATCTCATGACCTAATCGGGTCAAATCCAATCAAATCAAATTCAATCAAACTTAATTGAATCCTAATCGCTCATTCAAATTAAGCTAATCAATAATCAAGCTGTTAATTAATTCTTTAAAAATATCTAAGTCCAAATCGAATGGATTATTGGGCAACAGAATCCTATCAACATGAAACTCTTAAAGAGTCCTAAATCAGTGGGACTCTTAAACCCAGTGTCCCAAATGAATTGAACTCATGATCATAGAGTTTCGATCTAGTGAAACTCTTGATCAGAGAGATCCAAATGAGTAGGACTCAGAGTCTTAGTCCAGTAGGACTCTTGGTCATAGAGTCCCAGTCTAGTGGGACTCTTGACCATAGTGTCCTAAATTATCAGGACTCATGATCAGAGAGTCCTAGATAAGTAGAACTCAGAGTCTCAGTCTAGTAGGACTCTTGATCATAGAGTTTCAATCTAATTAAATTCTTGACCATAGAGTCCCAGACCAATGGGACTTTTGATCAGAGAGTCCTAGACAAGCAGAACTCAGAGTCCCAGTCCAGTAGGACTCTTGGTCATAGAGTCCCAGTTTAGTGGAACTCTTGACCATAGTGTTTTAGATTATCAAGACTCATGATCAGAGAGTTTTAGATAAGTAGGACTCAGAGTTTTAATCCAGTAGAACTCTTGGTCACAGAGTCCCAGTCCAGTGGGATTCTTAACCATAGAGTCTCAGACCAATGAGACTCTTGATCAGCCATCAGATCAGGTAGAAACTCCTAATGTCTGTGATTCCATAGGTCCGAACCTAAGCTAGTAGCATAGAAACTAATTTTTATACTAATCGAAGTGACCATCTAGTAATGATATCCGACGTCTGGATAGGTCGAATAATCGTAATCACAACATTCAGAACATACGCGAATATGGTTACCGTATAATTCATTCCTATGACCTCTGTATAATAGATGACTTAGGATTAGACTATCAATCTTAAAAAAATACATTCATATCGTGTCTTAAAGCAATTAGTCTCGTGACTCCTCACTAAGACTACCCTAACCAAGGTTTTGCTAAATTGAAATACAATTGAATACAGCCCCTGAAATTAGGAGTGGTCAATCCCATCTTGATACACGCACCGACTCCAAAGTATTTGACTGTGCCCAAAAATCTTCCATCATTGAATTAAAAATTTAGATAGTCTGACACCAAAATACAGTGAATTGCTTGAAAGTCACCATAGTGATCTCAGATCGGAGGAACATTTATACCCATATTCCATCGAGGCTAATCTTGATAGAAGAAAAGCCCCAGAGTTGGTCACGTTCAGTGAAGATGTACCCATACATCTTACTTGCATGCCATATCAATGTCTTGATATTTCTTGGTTGTGAGGACAACCAACCTATATGGCACACAACGATTTATACTTGATAAATGTTGTCATTCTAAGTTACAACATATCATTTGGTCGTGAATTATTTAAGGATTAAATGACAAATGCTCTTTTGTCGAATCTAGATAGTCCTAAGGACTTTATCATAACATAGAAGTTCATTAGAAGATAATAGAATTGATGATAAAAAATGCTAAAATAATTTTTATTAATTTATAATTCATATCCAGTTATAAATATATGATCCAACCATCAACAGACTGACGATTGGCTCTATTAGATGTTGAGCTAGCTCGACTATGTCTCACCTGAACACCAACTTTCTATTTGCTTGAGAGGGTTAGTTCGACTACAATTCGAGCTAGCTCGATTTCATTCCAAGTCGGCTCGACCTCGTATCAGAGCCGGCCTAACTACTTATTGATTTGATTCTTCTCTGATGTGAGTCAAATTTGAGGCATTAAATCCTAACAATCTTCACCTTGACTTGACATCAGGCCTCCATCTGACTTTGAGAGTTTTTAGATCTTCTCGCCCCTATGCCCTAGGGCAATCATCTATTGATCATGGATGGGCAAACTTGAAAGTTGAGCAGACTGCTCAATCCCACCTCCGTTGATCCCATCTCCATCAATGGCCATGATCCTCCTAACCTAAGATCTGATCTGGGTAGCCTCCTGTGGTAATAGAAACTTCATCTTACAACATCGCATGTCATCCTCCCTAGTCTTTTGTTCCATGCCCGATTCATCTCCATCTGGAGCTTCACCTCGTATTGGGCTTCCTACAATAAGATAGTATCCTCCATACTTTCTTCCTTTTAACACCATCTTATTGCCAAACATGACCTTCAGGATTCTTCCATTAGCTTTCCATCTGAAGCCGATCAAATCCAATCTGCTCGGTGAGATTAGATTCTTCTTAAAGTTGGGTATGTATCGGACCTCATCCAACTTCTTTACTATTCTATCATGGAGCTTCATGCTGACTATCCTGCTATCCTTAATCTCACAGCTTGATCCGTTTGGCATGAATACAGTGTCCTCACTGGTCTTTAGGAAGTCAAACAACTTTTCTTTATAACTACATGATGGAAACAAGCAGAATCCATAATCCACTAGAAGGAAGAAGTAAATTCCTTATCAGTAACTAGAAGAACATCATCACTACCTTCTATATCGGTATTGGCCATTATCACAATAGCCCTTATTTGATCTTTGAGTTGTGGGCAATCCTTGACTCGATGCCCCAACTCGTTGCATCGATAGCATCTAATCTTGCTCTGATCCCTTATCTTGGACCTAGATTGTCCTCCTCACAATCTTTTGTTGCTCCATCTACTGCCTCCTACACCTCCAAAAACTGCCAAAGTTGAGCTACTGCTATCTAAACTTGAAGCTGGGTTCTTCCTCCTGCAAATCTTATTTTGAAGAATCACTATAGTGACTTCATCCATCTTGATGGTGCTCTTGCCTACAAGAAGAGCAGTCACCAAAGACTCAAAAGAGAGTGGAAGTGATGATAGCAAGACCAATGTCCTGATCTTCTTCTCAATTTTTTTGCCAATACTAAGAAGGTCGATGAGGATCTTCTAGAAGTTGGATGGATGCTCCTGCATGCTTTGACCTTCATTCATCCACAACTGGTAGAACTGCCTCTAAAGAAATAGCATGGTCGTGGGTGACTTTGCAATGTACAACTTCTCGAGCTTCGACCATAGCACCATCAAAAAAGTCTCATCAAGTATATGGATCACGTACGACATCATCCACTAGGTATAAGCGGATCATGCTCACCACCTGCATCTGGATCCATATTCAATCCTTCATCTTCATGATGGCTGGTATCTCCTCGTACAAGAGAGCATCAATCAAATCCTGTTGGATGAGGATATTCTTTATCCTTGCTTGCCATAAAGAGAAATTGCCCTTTCCATCGAGTTTGTTGATCTCTACCTTGATTGGGCTTGTCTTCTTCATATTCTTCAATCTTTAATACCACTGCTGTAATCTATGCTCCGGTACTATCCAGCTCTGATATCAATTATTGGTGATATCAACTCCTATAATATCACTTGTTGAGAATCTAGTACCAGATTATTATAGTAGAAAAAAAAGAAAAAAAATAAAATAAGAAAATAATTAAGTACGTGGATCAGCCTAAAAGCTCTCCTTCATGGGGCATGCAAAGCTTCACTATGAAAGAAAAAAATAAGTACAAAAAAAGAACACCTACTCTCTGATTTTCGTATACAAATCTCTCTCAACTAGAAGCTATCCTCATAAAAGCTCTATTAGAAATCCAAGGAGATCCTCATAAGCTATAAGATGCTCTACCCTCACAGCCTTAACACCGGATGCTATGCACCTATTACTTCTCTCTCATGGGCTGCACGTACTCGATGCTCTACCAAGCTCCTCTTGGTGGCTACCTGAGTCTCTCTACATGCTTCTTATGCCACACGCACCACCATCTTGCTCCATAGCACCTCAGGCCTTTAAATAGGATGAGAATCTTCTTTTCAACAGTTCACAAAAGTCCTAATAGAGCTCTTTCTCCTAATATGAGTTGAACATGATCTTGATGGAGTCTTGAAATATTTTTCAATCTTTAAATCATAACCACAACCCTCCACGACTGCTAGATCCTATGGTCTACATGCAACTCTCATAGACTCCTTAGATTAATCATAATTCGAGTCTAAATAGAAAATCCCATCCTATTTTGTTTGCCTCCATCGAGCCAGCTTTGTTAGAGGTTGAGCTGGCTCGACTGCATCTCGTCAAATACCTACTTTCTATCTACTTGAGAGGGCCAGCTCGATTGCCATCCAAGCTGGCTCGATTTCAGCCCAAGCTAGCTCGACCTCGTATCAGAGCCAACTTGACTACTTGCTAATTTGATTCTTCTCCACTGTAGATCGAATTTGAGACATCAAATGCTAATAGGATTGACTATGTCTCAAAGAAAATCCAAATAGAGACCATTATTTTTAGGATTGCTCGCATGGTACACAACTAGATTGGCTCAATCTCAGACTGAGTCGATCCAGTCGTAGGTTAGCTGGCTCAGTTTGAAACTGGGCTAGCTCAGTATTGTGGGATTAGTTTTATGTACATGGGTTGTTTGGATTTAAAAATTTTTTCTATGAGCTTGAAGCTTGACCCTTTTGTAAAGTATTTATACTAGAAATAGGTCAAAGATTGTAATGATGCTGAATATAAGAAAATAAAAGCTCTTTTCTCCTAGAAATTTGTGTGCTCTCTTCCTTTCTTTTCTCTCTTGAATCCATTGGTTTTGCTTCCATATTAATTTTAAGAGTTTGTTCCTTGTTGCTTGGCTAATCACCAGCAGCCATGCTGGTTCGAGTGAGGGTCTAATTTTCCAACATTTGGTATCAGAGCGGTGTTGCATGGAAGGAAGACACTTAGGGATTCTACATCCAGGATCTGCTGCACTTGGTTTTATCCTAAAATTTTTTAGTTTTATTTATGGTTATCTCTAGATTAAGGTGGAGAGTTGTTGCATGAAGGAAAGATGATACAGAAGGTTGGAAGAAGGATCTAGAGCCCATAGATCTTCATTGAAGGATAGTTTTGCTGGTGTGTAATCGAAGAAGGTTATTAAGGTTTTCGCACTTGACTCGATTGTAGTCATGGGATCAAATGGACTCAAGATGGATTTTGAGAAGTTCGATAGTAAGGAGAACTTTACCTTATGGTAGCAAAGGTTAAAGAACTTGTTGGTTCAGCAGAGGATCTATAAGATCTTGGTAAGAGAAATGCCAGAAAAGATTAGTGCTAAGGACTAAGAAGAGCTAGGGAAATTGCTTTTAGCATAATCAGAATGTGCTTGGTCGATCAGGTGTTGCTGAAGATTTACACAGAGACCACGGCAAAGGGGCTCTGGACGAGACTGGAGAACACATACATAGGAAAGAAAATGACCAACAACCTATGGTTGAAGAAACAACTGTACAGTTTGAAGATGCCCGAAGATGGAGATCTTGTTGCATATATCCAAAGATTCAATCATGTGTGTTCTAAGGTGATGAGTTTGGATGTGAAGATCGGGCATTTTTCCTACTTTGTTCTCTCTTGGATTCTTATGATGGTCTCATAATAACTTTAGTTTATAGGAAGGAGATTCTAAACTATAAAAAAGTTGTTGGTATGCTTAAATCAAATGAGTAGAGAGAAAAGATCTACAAGGGATGTTGCCCAAAGGTAGCAATCCAAGAGGGGGATGAATTGGATTCTTATAAAATTTTAATCAAATTTAAAATCTTAACAAGTATGTGAAATTAATTAGACTAACTCAAGTGTTGGTAAAGTGCATGCAATTGAGCTATGAAAATAGGATATAAAGATTGTAATTCAAGAATTAAAACTAAGCAAGAATTGAATGCAAGAAAGATAAGCTAGACAAGGCATAATACAAATACACAAGAATTTTATAGTAGTTCGGTGCAACCTGCATCTATGTTCACTTTTCAAGCTTTTCTTAGAAATTTTACTATAATCCTACTGATTATAGTGTGTTTATTTTTTCAGACTTACAAATAAATCTAGTTGGCTTTTTTGGACCACCAACCAAAATCTTACACCAATAGTTTTTTGGGCTCACTATCAATCTAGTTGGTTTTTCAGGTCAACCAACCAAAACCTATAATATCCAATTTTGGGCTTGGATGGGCCTAATTCTTAAGTTTTTTTTTTTTTTCAAAAAAACTTGTAAAGAAAATAAAATACAAGAATGAAAGTTTCTCCTTAAAATAAAAGTAGAATTTAAACTCTTGAAAGTCTGAAGAAGAAGCTAAAGGATTGCTCTTTTGATGCTCCACTTCTCTTCAAATGATGCTTGAGAGATTGTGCTAGATGTTGGAGAAGATATCTCTTAAAATTCCTCTGATTTTACTACTTGGTTCCTTTATTTTCTTTCTTCTTTTGATATGCATTGGAGTTTACTCAAATCTAAATATTTTTCACTTATTTCCTCTTTTTTCTTTTCTTCTCTTATGTTTCTCTTTTATTTTCCATAAGTTTTATGGCTTTTGAACTCATTTCTAGCTGTTTATAGCTATTGGAGTTGGAGACAAAAAATAGCCATTGGAAACTTTTTTTGGATGAAGACAGGCTTCTGTAGAATTGGCTGTTAAAGACTATCAGTCTTCGTTGAACTGGCTTAATTCTACTTCGAGTTGGCTTGAGCTGCAGAACTTCAAAAATCAATTTTCTGTCATCTTGAGAGAGCTGGTTCGGATCTAATTTGAGCTGGCTCGAATAGTAGAATAGAAAAATATCTTTTCTATCATCCTGAGAGAGTTGGCTTAGATCCAAATCGAGCTGGCTCAAATAGTAGAATAGAAAAATATATTTTTTGCTATCCTGAGAGAGCTAGCTTGGATCCAATTCGAGCTAATTCGGTTGTGTGCTAAATTAAAGTATCAATCCTATTTCATGCCAGAACTTGCTCGATTCTTGGGCGGGTTGGCTCTAAACTTTTCATCTTCATTTTTCTTCATTATTTGACCTTCCAAACTTAAATTTTTTACTCCTAAATCTTCCAAATGATATTTATTTCTTCCTCTTTCATTTTCTTTATAATGAGCCATCAAAATTTATGAAAACTTCTTCTTTTAAGTGCTTTGACTTGACATCTTGAGGGGATTTCTTCCAAAAATAATTTTTTCAAGGTGAATATTTAAGAAACCATATATTCAATCCTTAAACACATGATTAGTAACATTTTTACTCAATATTTTGTGATCATCAAAATCGATCATAGGATTAAGAATCTCTTTCTTTTTGATAATGACAAAATTTTGAGTATATATATAATAAAAATAAATAATGTATTTTCATGCATTTTGCTAATATGTATAATGAAGTGCTAGATCAAATACATGAATGCATACTTTATGAATGTTCTCAATTTATCTTTAGTTTATTGCATATATTTAGTTCATTACATATATTTCATATACTTATTTCAAATTAATACCTCAATTTAAATCAATGGGTATTAATATTTCAAGCATCAAATTAATGAGTATCTTAAGAATTAATTCATTAAGCATATACTCAACATTTCTTTTTCTCTTTTTAATAGCATCAAAAAGCTCATGAAAAGGTTGAATAAAAATCATCAAAATTAATTATATAAAAATATATAAAAATGAGAGATGTATCAAATTCAGAAAATCAATTCAAATGAATCATCTCCTCTTTGAAAACTTATCTTTTGATTTAAAATATGCATAAAATATTTCTTTCCTTTTTAGAAATTAGCTTGAATTTAAATATCAAAGGCTCTCCCTCTTTTTAAATAAATAAAACTTTTTAATAGAATTTTTAAATATGTATTTATAAGCTTTAAGAGGAATAGAGCTTTTCAAAAGATTTGAACACGAATCAAGCATAATATGCACATCAATATTCATCCTTTTCTTTTTTTAATGAAAATCTATCATTTAAATTCATAAAAGATATGTATCGAGAATCTATTGAGCAAATCAATAATAGTATAAAAGCAAATAAGAATTATTTTTTTAAATTTATTTCTTCAGTAAAAATTACTTTAATACAAATAATTTTACAAAGATTTTCAAAGCACATCAAAATTTTTTTTTATATTATATTCAAATTTTCAAATGAGTTTCAAAGTTAAAGTGTGTATCAAATTTAATTTTTGGAGTAAGATTATATTACAAATTTAATTTAACTCTAATTAATTATCAAGAATGATTAGACTATAAAATCATGCATATCAAATTGAATAAATACATGAAAGTTTAATTTAAGAAGATCATAAAGTAATTGATTAAGAATTTAAGATCAAAATTTATTTTTCTCAATGTAGATTAATCAAAATTTTCAATCAAATCAAAATAAAAACCATTTCTTCTCTTATTTTTTATAATTATAGCTGGATTATTTTATCTTTTAACTTTTCTCTTTTTTTCTTTCAAATCAAGCATATTTAACATGAATTTAACTACTAAATTCAAATTTTTTAAATTTTAAAGATATTTTTAATTTTAAAGATCTTTTTAATTAAATAATTATTTTTAAAAAATATTTTCTTCTTTTTATTTTTGTAAATAAAGCTATTTTAAAATTGAGCATATTTTCTTCTTTAATGTTTTCTTCCTCTGTTTGAAAGCTTGTAGTAAATTTAGATTGAATTTCTTTCTCTCTTTTTTAAAAAATCAAAAATTTATATCAAATTAAGATAAAATAAAATAATATATATATTTTAAAATTCAAATCAAACTTGGCTAGTTTCAGAAGATATGTTTCAGTTAGATTTTTGAACAATATAAATCTAATGCAATTCTTCTCATTCCCAAAAATATGAATGCAAAAATATTTTTTTAAACTCAGTTAAAAAAATGGTTTGAGCTTTAAAGATTTAAAAGAGATAGTACTTTCCACTATTAAGAATTTTAAGTATCAAAATCAAGCATAAGATATATTTATTTTTTTAGAAAATATCTTTTTTTTTTTAAAGAGGTATCAATCCATCAAGTTTAGAAGAGGTATATATTTTTTAAATTTATCTCAAATGGTATCACATCAAGAGTATATCAATACAAAATAGATTTAAGACTTAATATTCTATTTTTTTCTTGAAAATAATGCAATAAAGTGTAAGGTAAGAATGGTTTATTTGATACCAATTATTGAAGTTTTTGATCAAAAAATATAAATCAATTAAATTTAGAATAGATTATTCTAATAAATCATTTTTAATTGATACCAATAGATCATGCAAAATAAATTATAGAGAGATCTTTTTTTCTTAAGAGATATCACTTAATTAAGTTCAGAAAATGCATGAAATTCTTTGAATTTATCTCAAACAATATCATATTAGCTTTATAAAACCAAATTTAAGATAAAATATTCTTTTCTTTTTTCCAAAAGATAAGAACAAACTATTTGATACCAATCATGAGAATAATGATATCAATTGCTTTAAAATTCAAATTAATTGATAATTTTCTTAAAAAAATTTCTTGATATTAATTAAAAATTTTAAAAGAATATTTATTAAATTTATTTCTTTACAATAATCAAATTCATTTATTAGAGTTAAAATCTTTCAAGTTTAATTTGATACCAATCATTTTAGTTTTGGAATGATAAAGATGAATCAATTCAAATCAAATAGTTTTAAGGATTTAGAATTATAAATCAATCAAATACATAATAAATAGTAAGTTGTTTGATACTAATTAATTAAAATTAATTTTTTTTAAAATATTTAGTTTTAAAGATAAATGATAGTTTTTCTGAAATATTTTGCTTGATATCAACTTTAAAAGAATCAACAAGAGCATTTTTCAAATTTAATTTTCAAAATCAATCAAAATAAAGTATGAATATTTGTCAATAATTTTTTTTTAAGATAAGAAAAGACAACCAAATCAATAATCAAGAAAGATATTCAAATCAAAAAAATTAATTAATTAGGGGTATGATAGTCAATCAAATCAAATGAAATTAAATTAATATTAGGTCAAGAGAAAATTAGATAAAGGCTCTATGGTTTTAGTTTAGCTAGGAAATTTTCAAATCCTCAATGGCCAAACTAAGATGCAATGCATATCAATCAAGTACTTAATTTTTATGATTGAATGTCTAATCTTCAAGTACTTAGGTCATTTAATTTTTAGAAGAATTTTGACAATTAAGCAACTTATGGAAGAATGTCAAAAATTAATTCAATTTATAATTTTTGTAATTAAAAAGATTCTTATATAATTATGCTTAATTCATTTTAGATTTTTCAAGAAATGATAACATGATACAAGCGGTTGAACAAGCATGTTGAATTTAGGATAAAAATATAAGCTTAAAAATGAACAATCAAAATGATATATTAGTTTTAAGCAATACATCAAAATATTTGTTGCCCAGCAAGACAACCCAAGAGGGAGGATGAATTGAATTTTTCAAAACTTAAAATAAGTTAGATGCTATTTTCAAAAATAAGTGAGTGATGGTGTATACTTTAGTTCTAAGTATATAGAAATGCAAAAATATAAATGCAATGAAATGAAGTAAACAAGAGAATCATAAACACTAAGAAATTTATAGTGGTTCGGTGCCCCTTGCTCCTATGTCCACTCCCCAAGGCCCATTTGGGAATTTCACTATAATCTCTTTAAGATTATAGCTGGATAGTTTTTCAAGACTCACTATCCAAAATCTAGTTGATTTTTACATAGTTTTTCAAGATTGACTATCCAAAATCTAGTTGATTTTTATACCAACTCACCAACCATAATCAACCCCCAAGCCAACCCTTGACTTACAATCCAATTTTTAGGCTTGGATAAGTCTTTTCCTTAGCTTCAAGATCCTATTGAAGCTAAGTTATAAGAAAGAGAAAAGTTGAACAACAAAAATGAACAAAAAGCTCCTTTAATGAGCAAATAAATTGATGAAGCTTTTTGAAATCTTCTTGGAGGGAAGGTTTTGAACTGTTTGAGCTTGTCTTCTTGCAAAATGGAATCACTTGATTTGATGTTTCTTAGAGTTGGGAGTGGAATGCTCTCTTTTCAGGGCTCTTATGATTCTTTTTCTTGATTTTTTGATTTCTTTCAATGATCTTATATTCATGTCTCTTCCTCTAGGTGTTTTGTAGGTGATTTTTCATGTTTGGTAGGCTGGAGAACCCTATTTGATCATTGGAGAAGCAAAAATGACCATTTAAACTAAATCTGCACAGTTCTAGATAGTTTGCAGAAACTAGCCGTTGGAGCTCGAGTCGAACCTTGGGTCGACTCGAGCCTCAGCTTGAGGCTTTTTACTCTACTCGATCCTTAGCTCATAGACCTCAAGTCGACTCGAGCCTTTGCTCGAGACTGTGCTGAACATTGCTTCAAAATTATCATCTTCTATATTTTTTCTAAGACTTCGACTCAAGAACTTCGAGTTGACTCGAGTCTCTGCTCGAGATCTTGCCTCGAAATAATCATTCTCTGGATACCTACGAGGGAGGAGGCCCTCCATGAGTGTAGACTCTGAGTGGTGGTCTGCTCTCACTCGTGGATACCTGGGTGGTCTGACCAGATGACATAGGTGGAGGAGGTGGAGGTCGAGGCATGGCTATCCTAGCCGTAGCATTTGCTGCTGTTGCTGCTGGTATCGCACTTAGAGCGAGTCTCTCTATTTTTTCAATCAAACTGTCCATGGCTTCAAGTACTGAAATGATGCTCTACTGCTGTGCCTGATCTAAACTGCTGATCGCTGCCATCATCTCAGTGCCTTCAGACTCAACTCTCCCCTCGAGCCAAGCAAGCTCCTCAGTAATATTGGAGTGATCAATGGGTGTGCCATGTGCGTGCTCCCTCTACTCTAGAGTAGTAAGCCTCTAAGAGATAGACCTCATCTTTGTCTGTATAGTCTCTACTCTCTCAAATAGTCCCTGAATCTCTCTACTGATTCTAGTAGATATTATATTTGCCAATCTCTCCATAGATGCAGAGTCAGCAGCTGGTGTCTGTGGATACCTCCCTGTGGGTGGAGCTTGAGGTATCATAGGTGTACCAAGTTTAGTGTCAGGTGCATCTCGGGCTGCAGTTGGAGTAGAGGGCTCTCCTACCTCTACAACCCTGGGTGCTCTCTTCTCTTGACCAGAAATATTCTTGACCCATCTTTCATCCTCTATGTGATACTGTATTCTGGTCAAGGCTCTCATGTCATATACATCATAGTGAGACTGCTTCTTACTTGCTTCATTTTCTAGTGACACTCCTGCAGTATCAAATATCCTAGTCAGGGCTATGCCACAGGATAAACACACCTTGTTTCTAGATGCTACCTCTCTTATTTGTTGCAACATAATGCCAGGTAGATTTATTTGAGTTCCTTGAACCATCAAATACATCATGCATAGATCTCTTTCAGACATAAAGTCATATCTACCTAATTTCGAAATAAAAATCCCATTGATGATATGATGAAGAACTCTCATTTTCACTGATAGTGTGGATGCCAGTACATCTCCTATAATATCATCCCTATCCATAATTAATCTCAAACCTCTCTTTTTGTCTGATAATTTATCGGGCACAAAACATTCTTTTGTGATACCAAAAATTTGAGCCAAACTCTCCTCAGTCATCTCAATTTGTATACCTTTGACTGTACTTATAATTTTAGGAAATCTTCTTTTAAGATTTTCATAGAACTCTCTAACCAACTTAGGATATATGGGGATATCTATTGTATAGAAATTTCTCCATCCCATCCTACCAATCCAAGTCCCAATAGAAAAATTATAACTTTCAAAAAAATCAAAATCAATTCTTCTCCCCATTGCAATGGCTCCAGTGGCCATCCTATCGATAGGTGAAGGTGGTGGAGGAGGTTAGTTCGGTATACCTTGATCCCATTGAGGTTCTTCCTGAATAGGTTCTTCTTGAATGGATTCTTCCTAAAAGGGTTCTTCAGAAGGTTGAGAAACCTCAGATGGTTGGGATGTCGCCCATTCCATTCGGGCTTTTCTTCTCCTCTCTAGTTCTTTAGCTCCATGGGTATTACAAACTTTCTGCACTCCATATCTTTCTCCAACCATTTTATCCAAATCCGGTCTCTAACTTTATAAATTGAAGGGAAGAGATGGTAGGAAAGCAAGCAGACATTGTTGGATTGAGTTTGGGGGGATGAGAGGCCTTCTGCTCACTGAGACGAATAATCTCTAGGGCATTACCAATAGTCACGAGTCCGTTTTAATCACCTGTAGCCCCGACCCTCGAGTGGACTCATGGTTTTGAACTAGTTTGCTCGAGTCAACTCAAGCAATAGTTCTGAAACTTTCAAAGTTTCAGAGAAAATTTTGGCATTCAAACAATGTCTAGTTATTTTTCTATATATTTATCATTGATAATATACACAAAATTTGATTATTTTGGATTTAATTTGATTTATGTAGAATTATATAAAATAAAATTTAATCACATTGATAGCAAAGTCCTAAGTCTCTTCTAATTATGCTAAATTTTTCTTCGTTAAGGAGTTTTATAAATATGTCAACTAATTATTTATCAGTACTAACAAATTCAAGTACCAAATCATTGTTTTGTATATGATCTCTTATGAAGTGATATCTTATCTCAATATATTTGGATCTTGAGTGTTGAATTGGATTTTTGGTTAAATTGATTGCACTTATATTGTCATATCTTATGGGTATCTTATTATGTTTGAATCCAAAATCTTCTAATTATTTTTTAATCTAAAGAATTTATGCACAATAACTCCTAGCAGCTATATATTCAGTCTCGGCTGTTGAGAGTACTACTGAATTTTGTTTCTTACTAAACCAAGAAATTAAATTTACTCCTATGAATTGACATATGCCACTAGTACTTTTTCTATCAAGTTTGTACCCAGCAAAATCAGCATCAGAGTAACCAATTAATTCAAATTGAGATGCTCTATCATACCATAGTCCTACATTAAATATCCTAGATAAGTATCTAAAGATCCTTTTGACAGCATGCAAATATGATTCTCTAGGGTCTGATTGATACCTAGCACACATGCAAATACTAAATACTATATCTGGTCTACTTGCAGTAAGATAAAGAAGTGAGCCTATCATACCTCTATATAATTTTAAATCTACTTTCTTACCTTTCTCATCTTTGTCAAGTTTGTAGGATGTACTTATTGGTGTGCCAATTGGTCTTGAACTCTCCATCTCAAACTTTTTGAGTATTTTTTTTTGTATATTTTGTTTGGTTGATAGAGATTCCCTCTTCATTTTGCTTGATTTGAAGTTCGAGAAAGAAGTTTAACTCTCCCATTATGCTCATCTCGAACTCATCCTACATTAGCTTAGCAAATTCTTGACAAAGAATTTTATTAGTGGCACCAAAAATGATATCATCCACATAGATTTGTGCAACTAATAGATTCTCATCTTTTCCTTTTAAGAATAAGGTTTTATCAATATTTTCTCTAGTAAATTCATTATCTAGTAAAAATTTACTTAATCTTTCATACCAAGCATGTGGGGCTTGTTTTAGACCATACAAGGCTTTATGTAATTTGAATACATAATTTGGAAATGCATGATTTTTAAATCCAGATGGTTGTTCAACATATACTTCTTCTACTATAAATCATTAAGAAATATATTTTTTACATCTATTTGATATAATTTAAAATTCATAAAACATGTAAAAGCAAGCAATAGTTTAATGGCCTCTAATCTAGCTACATGGGTAAAGATTTCATCAAAATCAATGCCTTCTTCTTGATTATATCATTTTGCTACTAATCTAGCTTTATTTCTTATAATGGTTCCATGTTCATCCAATTTATTTCTATATATCCATTTAGTTTTAATTATTGGATGGTTATTTGATCTATCGATTAGGGTCTGCACTTTATTTCTTTCAAATTGATTTAATTCTTCTTGCATGGCATCTATCCAATATGAATCATTTTCAGCTTCTTCTATTAATTTAGATTCAATTTATAAAATAAAAGCTATGTAATTATTTACATTTCTAAGATAAGATTATGTTCTTATCCCTTATGATGGATTATTGATTATAAGATCTTTAGGATGTCCATGTGCATACCTCCATTCTTTTGGCAGCTCCTCTTTTGGACTGTGAGAGGACTCTTTATTCTTCTCTTCTTCATTATTTTGAGGTGGAGAATTCTTGAGTTTTAGATTGTCCATCTTGTCATGAAGATTTTCTGCATCTTCATCTAAAGCATCTTTTTTTCTAATAGATTTATCATTATATTCATCAAAGATAACATGAATTGATTTTTCAACAATGAGAGTTTTCTTGTTGAAGACTCTATATGTCTTGCTTGATGAGGAGTATCTTAATAAGATACTTTCATCGGACTTAGCATCAAATTTTTTTAGATTATCTTTTCTATTATTAAGTATGAAGCATTTGCAACCAAACACATGAAAATAGTTGATATTTGATTTTCTATCTTTCTAAAGTTTATATGGGGTTTTCTTTAAAATAGGTCTTATTAGAACACTGTTTAATGTGTAACATGCAATATTTATTGCTTCAACCCAAAAATATCTAAGTAAATTACTTTCATACAATATAGTTCGTGCCATTTTTTCTAGTATTTGATTTTTTCTTTCTACTACTATATTTTATTATGGGGTTCTAGGTGCTGAAAAATTATGATTAATTCTCTTTTCATTATAAAAGTTCTCAAAGTACTGATTTTCAAATTCTATATCATGATCACTACGTATACAAACCATTGATGTATTTTTTTCATTCAAAATATTTTGATAAAATTTAAAAAATGCATTGAAGACTTCATCTTTTTGTGCTAAAAATATTACCCAAGTGAATCTTGAAAAATCATTTATAATTACAAAACTATACTTTTTACCTCCTAGACTAGTGGTCCTTGTGGGTCCAAATAAATCCATGTGTAGCAATTCTAAAGGTCTAGAGGTTGAAATCATTTCTTTTGGTTTGAAAGAATTCTTAGTTTGCTTTCCAAATTAACATGCATCAAAAATTTGATTCTTTTTAAAACTTAATTTTGGTAATCTTTTTACAAGATCTTTCTTAATTAATTTTGAGAGTAAGTCCATGCTAGCATGACCTTATCTATGATGCCATAACCAACTAGCTTCATTGATCTTGGCATCCATTGCCATAAGACATTGACCATTTTTCATGTGTAGATCATCAAGATCTACCATGTAGATATTGTTATATCTATGTCCTATGAACATGATGTCATTGTCATTTAGATTAGAAATAATACATAATAGATATTCAAAAGTTACTTTAAATCTCTTATCATAAAATTGACTAATGCTAAGCAAATTATGTTTTAACTCATCAACTAGCAATATATTTTGAATAGAAGTAGGAGTGATACGAATATTACCGACACCAATGATACGTCTCTTTTTATTGTCACCAAATGTAACTACTTCTTCTTTAGGCTCAAAAGTGATAAATTAAGATTTATCACCTATCATGTGCCTTGAACAGCCACTATCAAGATACCAAAGCCTTTTCTTATCCCGGGTTGCAAGACACTCCTACACAAGAAAATCAAGTTGAGTTTTTAGGTACCTAAGTTATCTTTGATCCTTTGGGATTAGTGCTCATAGTTTCTTTTGGAATTCAAACTATTTTAATTATTTTTTTATTTAATTTTCTAAAATCACATGCATAAGACTTATGACCAATTTTGCCATAACAAAAACATGAGATATTTGAAGTAGAGTTTGATAAAGCTTTAACAAATAGATTTTTGAATAGTTTTTATTTCTTATGATGTTTAAATCCTAATTCGATCTTATTAAAAATAGCTTTTTATTTATTTAGTGGCATATTTAATTTTTCAAAACTATAGGTAAATCTTTCTATAAATGATTTGATTTTTGCTAGTTCTTCATTTAATTTCTAATTTTCATTAGTAAGCAAATTCAGTTTTTCAGAAAATATTTTTTTTTCATGAGTAAGTTCTGAATTTAACTTTTTTAAATCTTTATTTTTCAAAGTTACTTTCCTATATTCAGCCATTAGTTCAGAAAAAGCCTCTTGTAACTCATCAAAAGTAAAATCTAAGAAGTTTTCAGCATTTACCTCCTCATGATGTGCCATCAGATAAAGGTTGGCTTCTTCTTATAATTCTTCCTCGGAGCTAGAGTCCTCACTATCACTCCAAGTGGCTATCATCACCTTCTTCTTGAGCTTTTTGGATGATTTCTTGAAAAGAAGGCAGTCCATCCTAAAATGGCCGGGTTTCTTGCACTCGAAGCAAATTGGTAACTCCTCTTTTTCTTACTTGGTTCATCTTTGAAGGTCTTCTTCTTGAATCCTTGCTTCTTCTTTCTCATAAACCTCTTAAACTTTCTTGCAATCATGGCCAAGTCTTCTTCTTCCTCCTCTTCATTAGATTCCTCACTCTCATCATCCTCGAAAGTAGTTATCTTGAGAGTTATGATCTTTTTCTTCTTAGTTTTCTTCTCCATGTTTTGCCTCATATTCAATTCATGAGTCATTAAGGACCCAAGAAGCTCTTCCAATGGTAGCTTGTTGAGATCTTTAGCTTCTTGGATGGCGGTGACCTTTGCTTCCCAAGCTTTCAAAAGTGATCTAAGAATTTTATGAACAAGCTCACTATTAGTGTAAGATTTATCCAAGCTTTTTAAACGATTGATAATATTGGTAAATCTAGTAAACATTTCAAAAATAGACTCATTTGACTTCATTTTAAATAATTCATATCGATGGACAAACATATTTATTTTAGACTTCTTTACTTGATTGGTACCCTCATGGGTAATCTCTAGCCTATCCCAAATCTCCTTAGCCAAAGCACAAGTAGAAATTCTATTGAATTCATTGGGATCTAATGCACAATATAGGACATTCATGGTCTTAGCATTTAATTCTATCATTTTCATATCGTGCTCATCCCAATTCTCTTTCGATTTGGGAACATCATTATTCTCTATTTTGATTGTGGGAGTGTGTGGACCTTTGATTATTACTCTCCAAAGTTGATAATCAAGTGCTTGAATGTAAATACGCATGCGTGTTTTTCAATAAGTGTAATTTATTTCATTGAACAAGGATGGCGGTTGGTCGATTGTCCTTTAGTAAGAGATGCACTCATATGGATTACCATTTGATCTTAACTCTTGATTGTTAAATCAAATAAAGTGAGTACCAAGCTCTGATACCACTTATTGCCCAATAAGACAACCCAAGGGGGGGTGAATTGGATTTTTCAAAACTTAAAATAAGTTAGGTGTTGTTTTCAAAAATAAGTGATGTGATGGTGTATGCTTTAGTTCTAAGTATACAAAAATGTAGAAATATAAATGCAATGGAATGAAGTAAACAAGGCAATCACAAACACTAAAAAAATTTATAGTGGTTTGGTGTTTCTTGCACTTACGTCCACTCTCCAAGGCTGTCTTGGAAATTTCACTATAATCTCTCTAAGATTACAGTCGAATAGTTTTTCAAGGCTCACTATCCAAAATCTAGTTGGTTTTTACACTGGCTCACCAACCACAACCAACCTCCAAGTCAATTCTTAGCTTACAATCCAATTTTTAGGCTTGGATAAGCCTTCTCCTTAGCTTCAAAATCCTATTGAAGCTAAGTTACAAGAAAGAGAAAAGTTGAACAACAAAAATGAACAAAAAGCTCCTTTGATGAGCAAATAAGTTGATGAAGCTTTTTAGAATCTTCTTGGAGGGAGGGTTTTGAACTGTTTGAGCTTGTCTTCTTACAGAATGGAATCACTTGATTTAATGTTTCTTGGAGTTGGGAGTGGAATGCTCTCTTTTCAGAGCTCTTATGGCTCTTTTTCTTGACTTTTTGATTTCTTTCAACGATCTTATATTCATGTCTCTTTATTCAGGTGTTTTGTAGATGATTTTCCATGTTTGGTAGGCTAGAGAATCCTATTTGATCATTAGAGAAGCAAAAATGACCATTTGAACCAAATCTGTATAGTTCTGGACAGTTTGCAGAAACTAGCCATTGGAGCTCGAGTTGAATCTCGAGTCGACTCGAGCCTTAGCTTGAGGCCTTTTACTCTGCTCAATCCTCATCTCGTGGACCTCGAGTCAACTTGAGCCTCCGCTCGAGACTATGCCAAGCTTTGCTTCAAAATTATCATCTTCTGTATTTCTCCTAAGACTTTGACTCGAGAACCTCGAGTCGACTTAAGCTTTTGCTCGAGACCTTGCCCCAAAATCACCATTCTCTGGATTTTCACTGAGACTTCGACTCGAGAACCATGAGTCAACTCGAGCCTCTACTCGAGACTATTCCTTCTGAAGCTTCTACATGCTAGTTTGCATATCAAGTCGAGCTGAACAACGAGTCGAACCTCAAGTTGACTCATGGGCTTCTTATGCTGAAAAATTTTAATTTTTCCAAAAGTTTTCCTCTTGAATTTTGGTTTTAGGATATCTTTTTCAAGCCTTATTTCAGATGTGATTTATGCTCCAAATGCCTCCAATTCTTCTCTATCAATTTTTAAATGCACTTATATGGATGTTTTATTTGATACTCTAAAATACATCCTAAAACATGATCTCATCAACTTTATTAGTTCAAATATATATTCAAATATTTTGTTATTCATCAAAATTAATCCTTGGGATCAACAACATTCAAATCATGGAGTATGATCATTATAAGCATGAATAAATCATCAAAATCAATCAAATATACTTAATAATTATGCTAATTATTAATCAAAATAATGATGGCATGATGAGAGAAAAATTTAGATTTTACCAAACATCATTATCCATCTAATTTTATTTATAAGGCATTCATCCATAATATTTTTCTCTTTTTATTCCATTGGATTCTTAGTGTACCTACGAAATCATTTGCTAATCTTTAGTATTCAAGTCATCTTATTCTCAATAGCTATGAGGCAAAGATTTGCCGCTTTCTTTTTCTCATCCAAGCTTGAAGTGTCACTATCTTTCCAAATTCCTAGCATAGCTCTTTTGTTGGTCCTTTTGGGATGCTTATTGAGTAGGAGGCAATCTAGCTTATAGTGTCTCCTTTTGTTGCAATTATAGCAAGTGACACTCTTTTTTCTTTTTCTTCTTCCTTTTCTTTCTTCTTCATACTTCTCTTTATGAGGAACTTCTTAAATTTTCTTGAGAGAGATGCCATATCCTCATCATCTTTACTCTCCTCTTCTTCTTCTTCTTCATCTGACTCATCACTTTCTTCATAGTGTGTAGTGTATTTCAAGGCGATATTTTTCATTTTTCTTGGCTCTTCATATTCCTTTTTTTGAGCTATGTTCAGCTCATGAGTCATGAGGGAACCCATCAATTCTTCTAAGGACAGCTTGGTAAGATATTTTGCTTCTTGTATTGCTGTCACTTTTGCTTCCCATGTCTTTGGTAAGCTTCTTAAAATCTTACAAACAAGCTCATGGTTAGTATATTTCTTGGCAAGACTATTTAAAATATTAATTATTTTAATAAATCTGGTAAATATATTAAAAATAGACTCATGTTGTTTCATTTTGAATATTTCATAATTATGAATAAGTAAATTAATTTTAGATTCTTTAACTTGGCTTGTTTCTTCATAAGTTACTTCTAATTTTTTCTAAATTTCTTTAGTTGATGTACATGTAGATATTTTATTAAATTCATGTACATCAAGAGAGCAATAAAGAACATTGATGGCTTTAGTATTTAATTAAACCATCTTCATATCAAATTCATCTCAATCCTTTTTCGGTTTGAGAATAGACATACCATTAATTTTAATTATGGATGTGTGTGGTCCTTTAGTTATGACTCTCCATATGTCATAATTTAAAGCTTGTATGAAAATTTTTATTCTAGCTTTCTAAAACATGTAATTTCTGCCATTAAATAATGATGATCTAGATGTGGACTGGCCTTTAGCAAATGATGAACCAATTGGGGTTGCCATAAACTTTTATTCTTTAACTGCTAGGTTAACAATCAAATATTAGAAAACCTATTTTGATACCAATTATTGCCCGAGGTAGCAACCCAAGAGGAGGGTAAATTAGATTCTTATAAAATTTTAATCAAATTTAAAATATTAACAAGTATGTGCAATTAATTAGGCTAACTCAAGTGTTGGTAAAGTGCATGTAATTGAGCAGTGAACATAGGATATAAAGATTGTAATTCAAGAATTAAAACTAAGTAAGAATTGAATGTAAGAAAAATAAGCTAGATAAGACACAACACAAATATACAATAATTTTATAATGGTTTGGTGCAACCTACACCAATGTCTATTCTCCAAGCTCCTCTTGAAAATTTCACTATAATCCCATTGATTATAGTGTGTTTATTTTTTTGGGCTCATAAACAAATCCAGTTGATTTTTTTGGATCACCGACCAAAACCTTACATCGATAGTTTTTCGAGCTCACTATCAATCTAGTTGGTTTTTCGGATCAATCAACCAAAATCTACAATATCCAATTCTAGGCTTGGATGGATCTAATCCTTAAGTTTTTTTTTAAAGAAATTTATAAAAAAAATAAAATACAAGAATAAAAATTTTAGCTCAAAATAAAAATAGAATTTAAACTCTTTAAAGTCCAAAAAAGAAGCTGAAAGATTGCTCTTTTGATGCTTCACTTCTCTTCAAATGATGCTTGAGAGGTTGTGCTAGATGTTGGAGAAGATATCTTTTAAAAGCCCTCTAATTTCACTACTTGGTTCCTCTCTTTTCTTTCTTCTTTTGATATGCAATGGAGCTCACTTAAATCTGAATATTTTTTATTTGTTTCCTCTTTTTTCTTTTCTTCTCTTGTGTCTCTCTTTTATTTTCTATAAATTCTATGGCTTTTGAATTTATTTCTAACCATTTATAGCCGTTGGAGATAAAAAATAGCCATTAGAAACTTTTTCTAGACAAAGACAGGCTTCTATAGAACTAGCTGTTAAAGACTATTAGTCTTTATCGAGCTGGCTCGAGCTGTAGAACTTCAAAAACTAATTTTCTATCATCCTAAGGGAGCTAGCTTGGATTCAATTCAAGTTGGTTTAAATAGTAGAATAGAAAAATATATTTTCTGCCATCCTTAGAGAGCTGGCTCGAACAGTAGAATAAAAAAATATATTTTCTGCTATCCCAAGAGAGCTGGCTTGGATCTAATTCGAGTTGGCTCGAATCTAATTCGAGCTGGTTCGACTATGTGCCAAATTAAAGTATCAATCCTATTTCATGCCAGAGTTTGCTTGATTCTTGGGCAGGTTGGCTCTAAACTTTCTAACTTCATTTTTCTTCATTGTTTGACCTTCCAAACTTGAATTTCTTGATCCTAAATCTTTCAAATAATATTTATTTATTTATTTATTTTTTTATAATGAGCCATCAAAATTTATAAAAATTTCTTCTTTTAAGTGCTTTGGCTTGACATCTTGAGGAGATTTCTTCCAAAAATAATTTCTTCAATATGAGCATTTGAGAAATCCTATATTCAATTTTGAAATATGTGATTAATAATATTTTTACTCAATATTTTATGATCATCAAAATCAATCATAGGATCAACAAGGGAGATCCCAAGTCTGAGGTTTTGGCTATGAATGAAAGATAGGAAAGATCAATGGAGAAGCCAAAGGAGAAATCCAAGGGTAGATTAATATCTCGGGATCAGAAGAAGATATTGAAATGCTATAAATATCATCAATCTAGACACCTGAGGAGAAATTATCCCCTTTTAAGATTAGAAAAAGGAAAGGCCAGCAAGAATGATGATACAACTTCTATGAGCAGTGAAGAAGACCTGCTAGTTGTATCAGATGGATTCATAGAGTGTGATACTACGTGGATATTGGATTCAGCATGCTTACACCACTATACTCTTATCGAAAGTGATTTGCTACCTACCAGAAGATCGATGGTAGAAGTATTAGCCTTGGAGATGATCATCCATGTAGAGTAGTTAGAGTTGGTTGAATCAGGATGAGGATGTACGATAGGATCATTCGTACATTATCGAATATCAGGTATATATCAGAGCCAAAAAAGAATCTAATTTCTTTGGGCTACTTGGAGGAGTAGGATTATGTTTTAGTAGTCAGGCTGGTAGTGGATGTCTGAAAATTTTTAAGAAAGCTTTGGTGGTGATGAGAAGTAGAAGACTGAGCAACAATCTTTATAGAATGAAAGGCTCAGTTATAAACGAAAGTGTAGAGGTGCTAGCAATGATACTAGAGGAGTAGCTCTTATATTAGCTTTAGTACTATCGAATGGGTCACATAAGTGACCGAGGGCTCACAGAACTTAGCAGAAGAAGGATGATACCAGCCTTGAAGGAGGACACTAATTTATGTGAGTCATGCATCTTTGACAAATAGCATAGGATGAAGTTTGCCAACAGTATCAAGCATAGTGAAGAAGTGCTGGACTTAGTACACTCAGATATGTGGGGACCAGCTCTTGTATCAACTAAAGGTGAGGCAAGATATTTTGTTACTTTCATTGATAATTCTCAAGGAAGGTGTGGGTTTATCTAATTAGAGAATAATTAGAGATGTTTGTCCAGTTTAGAGCCTGGAGAGTTGAAGTTGAGAAGGAGTTAGAAAAATAGGTGAAGTGTCTAAGATTGGATAATGGAGGAGAGTATACAAGCTTGGAGTTTAGAAAGTACTATGAGAAAAATGGCATCAAACACCATTACACAGTAAAGATGACTCTCTAGTAGAATGGTGTCATGGAGAGGATGAATCAGACACTGATCGAGAAGGCATGGAGTTTGAGGTTGCAGACATCACTTGTAAAATCTTTTTGGGATGATGCTTTAACTTTTTTTTTATTTTGTTGTCAATAGGTCCCCTCATTACAAGCTAAATGGAGGCATTCCAAAGGAGGTCTGGAGTGAAAAGAAGGTGAAACTTAGCCACCTGAAGGTCTTTGGTTGTCTGGCCTATGCACATGTGGAGGCAATTGAGAGGAGCAATTGGATCCTAAATCTCAAAAGATGACATTCATAGGATATCCACAAGGAGTCAAGGGATATCTACTATGGAATCTTGAAGCACAAAATGCAGTAATCAGTAGAGATGTTATTTTTGATGAAAAGAGCATCTTGGAGAGGTCAGGGAGTACAAGAGGAACTAGAAAAATGAAGGTGAACAATGGTGGCCAGTCAGAGATAAATGGCATGTGGTTTACATCCATTTATAAGAATGTTCTTGTTGAGATGGAGTTGGGCAGAAAAGTTTTGACTTAGATTGAAAATCAGCATAGAGAGCTAGCTATTTAGTTAGATGTGCAGGAGCAGCCATAGACATTAGGTAGGTGCAATGTGCCAGTGGGAGTGGTTTTACATAAGCCCCAGTATACTGTTAGAAGATCGATTAGATATGGCATTGATGAGGTTATCTCCTAAACTCTCATCACTGCTAATAGAGATCCAGAAAACTATGCAGAGTCCATGGAGAGTGAAGATCATGAGTTGTGGATGCAGGCCATGATGGAGGAGATGGAATCATTAAAGAAAAATTTGATATGGCAGCTAGTGAATCTTCCAGAAGGTGCTCGTTCTATTAGCTCAAAGTGGGTATTTACTAAGAAGGAAGCACCTTCAGAATAAGATAAAGTCAGATTCAAGGCAAGACTGGTAGCAAAGAGATACTCATAGAGGGAAGAGATTAATTATACAGAAGTTTTTTCTCCTATGGTGCATCATACATTTATTCAAGTTTTGCTATCACTGGTGTCACAACATAAAATGAGGTTGGAATAGATGGACATGAAGATGGCCTTTCTTCATGAGAATTTTTAGGAAAGAATCTATATGAAGAAGCTATATGATTTCATGAAGATTGGATAAGAGGAGAAGGTGTGTTTACTTAAAAGGTCACTGTATGGCCTGAAACAACCCCCTCGTCAATGGTATCATAGATTTGATAGCTTTATTTTGAGCCTAGAATTTATCAGATGTGAACATGACCACTATGTCTACATCAAGGATATAGATGAGGAGGATGCCTTGTACTTGCTACTGTATATAGATGATATGCTCATAGCCAGTAGAAATATGGAAGGTGTAGAAAGGTTGAAAAAGATATTATCATTTGAGTTTGAGATGAAGGATCTGAATCCAGCAAAGAAAATCCTTAGAATAGAGATTTATTGAGATAGATGCAATGGAGTGCTCTATTTGTCATAAGAAGGATATATCCAAAAAATTTTGGAGAGATTTGGGATGGAGAAGGTCAAACCTATAGAGACATAATTGTCAAGCCACATATCTCTCTAAGTATCAAAGCCCCCAGTCAGAAGAGGAGAGAGAGTATATGGATATAATTTCTTATAAGAATATTGTAGGCAATATGATGTAAATAATGGTGTGCTATAAATTAGATATAGCACATGTAGTAAGCTCTGTTAGCAAATATATTGCTAATCCAAGAAAGGAGCACTGAAAAGCATTGAAGTGGATACTGAGATATCTACATAGAATAAGAGACCATGGTTTGGTATTTGGTGGGTAGTCAAAAGGATTTGAAGAATAATTTATGAAGATATGTGAAGGTTTAGGTCCTCTGAAAAGATTTATAGATGTGAATTATGCAGGTGATCTTGATATAAGAAGGTCTACTATTGAATACCTCTTCTGCATGTTTGGTGGCTAGTATCTTAGAGATCAACCTTTTAACCAATCACAGCCTTATCTACCATAGAGGCCAAGTACATTAGAATGACTGAGACTGCAAAGGAAGCTCTTTAGCTTAGGAGGCTAATTATTAAGATGGGCGTGAAGCAGAGCAAGATTATACTGTATAGTGATAGCTAGAGTGCACTGCTGCTTGTACAGAATCTAGTCTATCATGCATGCACCAAGCATATAGATGTGAGGTACCATAGAATTAGAGAGCTGGTGGAGAAAGGTGAAGTTGAACTGATGAAGGTCCATATAAAGAAGAATCAGTCTGATGCACTCATGAAAGTTCCTGAGAACCCAACTGAAAGGTTCTGAGGTGGTCCAGACTAAAGACGTAGATTACTTATTGTGCTTGCTGGGAATGTAGAAGTGCCAATTGGGTTTAGAGATTGTTAGATATATGTGCCCTAGAAGCCAGAATTGGCTGACACTTGTAATACACTTCTAGGGGCAAAATTGTAATTTTGACTATAATTAATGAAATGGGTTATTTTCTATCACACATGTGTATTTAGTGTCTGTGATACATCCTTTGAGTTAATGGTAATGATAATTCATATTTTCAAGAGTTGAAAATTTAAGACATGAATAATCATTATTAACTCATAAACAGCTCCCGACCATAGGATCATCACGAGGATGGTGATTGATCCGGAAGGTTGGTGTACGATCGCTTCTCTTTAGTAGATGAGTCTTGAGTCTACGGTGTGGAGACACCGGAGCGAGAGTACAGGTACTCGTTAGAGAACGAGGGCACTGAGCGTGACCACCTCGAGTAGTCATTAGGGAAGTCTACCTTCTCGTCAATGACTGACTCGATGCTGCAGTAGTGTGTCTGGTTCTTTGACCTGAGATGCATCGGCAGTTCACCTTGAGGGTGTTATAGTTTGACTACACCATTACTCGGTCTCCTAGCCATATGGAACCCTGAGGTGTATGTTGGCTATAGACATGTTCATTGTAGGAACTGGATTGCATCAAGATGGGAATCTATCTACCTCGGTGGTAGAGGAGTAGCCCTATGATGATCATGAGAATCAAGTCCAGAAGCCCATGGCCATGGCAGAGTGAAATAATAGAAAGAGTTTCTATTTAGATTTTCACATTGGACTCGAATCGAATGATTACATCATATGACAGAGACTAGGGTTTGACGAGTTCACCTTAACCCTAATCTGATCGGGGCTCAAGATAGAAGAACTGAATCACACAGGTAGCTGCACCAAGAGGTTCGCATTCAGCTCTGATGGGTTGCCACCATATACTGCTAGGTGTCACTGGTGGATTTTGGGAGCAATTAGAATGATTTAGATGATCGATCATTCTAGCTGTTCGAATCAGAAGAGTTCTGATCCATCGAAAGGAGTTTCGATGATGTCTATGATAGAGATCATGACATATCCCATTACCATACAGAACTGAACCTAACTGGGTCACACAAACAAGGGTTTGAATCTGGTGATCATCAATTGAACTGATCTAGTTCAATTGATCTGAATGAGATTCAATTAGGTTCAAGGAAATCGTGCTAGCACTCGATTGAACCTAACGTTCTTCTTTTACTATCATAAATAAGTTGTCCTGACTGAGCCAAAGGAGTTTGTGCTCAATCAGAGGCCTTCATATGGTCTGACTGGAGGTTGTCCAAGTCAGAATAGGTTGTCTTATTTGTAAGACATTACCTGCCATTTTTGGTCACCTGCCATTTCTTGTTCTTTGACTTTGGTCAAAAGTCTACCTTTGACTGGTCAAACGTTGACCATTGACCCTTTGACTTTTGACCACATGTCATGCACCTATTGGAGAGCTGGTGGGGGCCTTGTCCCCCTGCCAGAACCTGGCAAGGAGAAGGGCGCACGCCAAGGGTGGCGTGAGCCCAAGTAGGAGGCGCCTAGGAGTCCTTGTTGGACAAGGACTCCACCTCCCTTTTGGATTCCAATTAGAGTTCTACTAAGAATCCAGTTTGACTGGTCTTAGGCGCCCTCTAAGGAGGAATCCAGGGGTCTCTATTCCAACCAATCAGATTTAGATCTGATTTCACAAAGGGTTGTGATTGGTTGAGAGGAAGAGGAGTTGGATCACAAGAGGTCTATAAATAAGACCCTGCGCCCAACCCTAATCCTAAGTGAATCAAAGTCATTGAAAGAGATTTCCCACGCCCCAAGGCTGCCTCTCCCCTCCTTCTCCATGCCATACTCTCTTCTCCCCTTGCTCTCCACGTCCAAAAGTGTTTTGGACTTAGTTTGGTGCGATTCAGATCAAGGAAAGGCGATCAAAAGCAAGAAGGCTGCGCTGCTGCAAAAGGACGACTGCAGATCTTCAAAAGAGTTTTGAAGATCCTCCAGATCAGATCCAGATCTGATTTTTGGAGGTGTGATAGAGAAGAAGAGGATCTCCAGATCCAACCCGAGTGGATACCGGTAGAGGCCAGGCGCTTGCGTGGCTAAGATCCAGAACCTTCCGCTGCAATCAGGATCATCTACAGGGTAATAGGATTACCCAAATCAGGTAAATTAAATTTGATTTAATTTATCTTATTTTATTTTATTTATTAAAATAATAAGAATCAGATCTGAAACATATCAAGATCTGATTGAGATCAAGAGAAAAATTTTTGAAATATATCTCTTGATCTAATCAGATCTGGAACGAACCTGGACCGGGAAATCAGGATTTCCCTTCAACTGGTATCAGAGCCATGGTTCTAAAATTGTTTAGATCTGATTTTAATTTTATTTTAATTAAAAATAAAGTGATTTCAGATGTCACATGAGATGTGATCAGATCTGAAATCAGAAAAATTAAAATTAAATGATTTGGATCTAAGAACATGAAGATATGCATGACTAGTTCTAGAATAGAATAGTTCTATAGAATAGTTTTGCATGTCTTTGATTTAATCTGATTAAATCATATTTTAGATCTTCTTATTTACTATTTTCTGATATTATAAGTGTTATAATAACATCTGATAAACAGCAAATAAAAATTATTTAATTTTAAATATCATATGAGATATGATAGATGCATGACTAGACTAGTTGTAGAATAGTTCTACATAATTGTCTAGATTAGAATTTATTTTGATTAGATCAATTTAAATCTAATTTTTTAGATTATTATGTGATAATTTAGATCTGAAAACATGCATGATTATGATACATGAGATGTATGCAAAATATGCCTTGATTAGATCTAAATTTGTATATGAGATATATGATATAGATCTATAACTGTTTTGTAGTATTTACATGTTCCTGATTAAGGCGTTCCTCTTGGCCGTCCGGTCATAAGAACGAAGAAGGGTTTAAAGGCCCTCTCTTCCCATTCGATGGGGTGTTCTTATGACGTGTAGGGGTGCTGCGTGTTCGTCCTTAATCAGAAACCCAAAACTTACTTTCTGCAAAACCCTAGATCCTGAAACCCTAGGATTTATTGTGCATATTTTGTTTATGAACCCAACTTAATTAAGAATTAAGTTTATGGAATATTAATTAGGTCTAAAATTGAGAATTTCAGATCTAAGACATATTCATAATACTGGGTTCGGGCTTGGGTAGCTCAATTAGGTCTAAGCGGTTGATCAAACCGAATCAAGAGTTGGTTAGATGGGATCAACAATGCTTAAATTGACCAGCCTAATAGGATTAAGTCTGGGTCAAGATCGAGTCACGATCAAGCAAGACCTAATTAGGCTCAGAGGTTAGAGTCTGGATTGTAGGCTAACCCAATTGGTTCTGACTCAACAATTTGGTGTCTAAGGTAAGTTTGGCACAGACGACCGACTGGTTTTTAATTGGAAGCTACTCGACCTGAATGCGTTCTTGTGCGAGTTAACGGCATATTCCTTCCACCGGTCTCACTTACCTGGCCATATCTGTTGACACAGTTCTGATCTGAGGTGGTCAATAATCCGAGCTGAACCCATGCCACTAGGTTAGTCATAATTGTTATGACTAAGCCAAGTCTAGTTTAATGAGACCTGAATCAATTCTCCCTAAGAAAAGATTAAGTCTGAGGTCTTCCACCATTGTAGACGTGCGGGCCCTTCCCGGGGTTGATTGTTCTCGGCTGGATACAGTGGCTCAGTTGCACCGGGAAGACGCAACCATGTCTATTAGGCATTGGATGCTATGGGCTGGAGGATGAGTTGGGCTCAATATTCCGGATACGGTGAGAGACCCAATTAGGAACCCAGTCTATGCAAATGGTGGGTCTGACTTAACTAAGGAGTGGATCAATATTCCGGATACGGTGAGATTCATGAATTAGAGACCAAGTTTGGGTGCACCATGATTAGAGAATCATTGAACAAGAGTTGTTCACTCATTGGCTAACCCATCACCAATAACTGTTAGGTGAGGTGATGAGTCAGTTGGTGAGACCGCACCACCCACTAGAAATCATCAATCGCGGAGATTTTCGCATCTCTACAGAGGGAGTGTAGGGATCCGAGAAAATAGTGGGAGCTAATTTGTTTAAAAATAAAATCCCTAAACAAATTGGTCAAGTCAAAATTACAGTATCTAACTAACTAGAATCTTTGACTCTCTACAGGAAAATGTCTGCGTCCAACCCACTTGGCACGTATCCTAGGACACACATAGACTGACTGGACCCAATTATAAAGATTGGCTCAGGAACTACAAAATTATTTTTTGGGTTCAGAGAAGTTAACACCATGTTTTGGACCAGGACCCTCCCACCTTACCAGCTCGTCCATCCACTGAACAGAGAGCGTCTCTGGAAAAATGGATTGACGAAGACAAATAAGGCCAGATACTTACATGTTGGGCTCGATGTCTGATGAGCTCCAGCGCCAACATGAAGATATCGGGACTGCTCGCCAAATGTTGGCTCACCTGCAGGAGATGTTTGGTGAACAGAGTCGCGCAGCCAAATATCAAGTCACGAAATGACTTTTTAAGGCTAAGATGCGTGATGGGCAGTCAGTCCAAGATCACTGTCTGACAATGATCAAGGACATGGAAGAGCTTGAGAAGCTCGGTGTGAAGTTGGACTTGGACTTGCAGAACGATATTATTCTGCAATCCTTGACTGATGCATATGGGCAATTCATCATGAATTACCACATGCATAAACTTCAAAATTCCTTGGCCGAGTTGAATGAATATGCTGGTTACCGCTGAGCTTTCTATGAAAGGTTCTAAAGGCTCAGTTCTTGCTATGGAACGGACTTCTTCCAAAAGAAAGTCTTATGGAAAGAAAAAGAAGTCTGTGAAAAAGCAAAAGGTGGAAGGATCAAAGAAGAAGAAGAAGGCAGAACCGAAGAAGAAGGTCCGATGGCAAAGGAAAGTGTTTCCATTGCAACAGCGACGGCCATTGGAAGCGGAACTGCCCTACTTACCTGGCCACCCTGAAGAACAAGAAGGAAGGTCCTTCTGGAGGTATGCTCGTTATTGAGTCTAACCTTACGGTTTCTTCTGCATCCAGTTGGGTGCTTGACTCTGGTTCTAGTGCTCATCTGTGCACTTCTATGCAGGGTCTTGAGGATAGCAGGAGGCTGAGGGATGGAGACATGATCCTACGCATCGGTAATGGAGCAAGAGTTGCTGCAGTAGCCGTGGGAACATACCCTCTTCGATTACCATCTGGTTTAGACTTAGTTTTGAAAAGACTGTTATTATGTGCCTGCAGCTAGCAGGAATTTGATTTCTGTTTCATGCTTAGCACAAGAAGGTTATGTGATCACCTTCTTTAAGGACCATTGTAACATTCTTTATGAAAGAAATAAAATTGCAAATGGTTTCCTTATTAATGGTCTTTATCAGCTACATATTGATGTACCTATTTCTAACTATCGAGCAAAACGTGAATGCCAAACGACCTAGGGATAGTCCAAACGACAGATATCTATGGCACCTGAGATTAGGTCATATAGCAGAAGATAGGATCAACAAATTGGAGAAAAATGGGCTATTGAGTCCATTGACTTTTGAGTCATATCCAACTTGTGAATCTTGTCTTCAAGGCAAAATGACTAAACTCCCTTTTGTTGGACATGGGGAGAGGGCCACAGATCTCCTTGCCCTAGTACATACTGATGTGTGCGGGCCCATTTGATGTGCCGGCTAGAGGCAATTTTGTCTACTTCATTACCTTTACCGATGATCTGTCTAGGTATGGGTATGTGTATCTTATGAGACACAAGTCTGAAGCTTTTGAAAAGTTCAAAGAATTCAGACATGAAGTAGAAAAACAAACTGGAAAACCCATTAAGGTTCTTCGATCAGATCGAGGAGGTGAATACCTTAGCCGGGAATTCCTAGACTATCTTAAGGAAAATGGCATAGTCTCTCAATGGACTCCACCAGGAACACCTCAACTCAACGGGGTTTCAGAACGGAGAAATCGGACTCTATTGGATATGGTTCGATCCATGATGAGCTTCACAGACCTCCCTGATTTTCTTTGGGGACATTCATTGTTAACTTCAATCTATCTACTGAATAGGGTTCCCTCTAAAACCGTTCCTACCACACCGTATGAGATATGGCACGGTAAGAAACCAAGTCTGAGTCATCTCAGAATTTGGGGTTGTCCGGCTCATGTCAAAAGACAACAAGCGGACAAGTTAGAGTTTAGGTCCTTTAGAGCTCGATTCATAGGATATCCTAAAGAGTCATTAGGATACTATTTCTACATTCCAGAAGACCACAATGTGATTGTGAGTCGACATGCCATCTTTCTTGAAAAATAGTTTATTCAAGATAGCGGCATTGGAAAAGCAGATTAAGCTTGATGAGAAAGTCTCACAAGCAGGAACGAGCTAAGGACCAAGTGGAACCAAATCAGGTTGAGCCAATAAGAACACTACCTCCTCCACCTCGTAGATCGGAAAGAGTTTCCCGTCCCCCTGAAAGATACTTAGGTATTATTTCAGAGGAAGTAGAGGAAAATGTTCCTCATAGGTAATGGTGCTCATGGTGATGATCCCAAAACCTACAACGAGGCGATATCAGATATCGACTCCGAGAAATGGCTAGAGGCAATGAAGTCAGAAATTGACTCGATGCACTCAAACCAAGTCTGGACCTTGGTAGATCCACCAGAAGGTATAGTACCTATTGGGTGTAAATGGATCTTCAAGAGAAAGATTGGTGCAGATGGGAATGTGGAGACATTCAAGGCTAGACTAGGTGGCAAAAGGTTATAGTCAACGCGAAGGCATTGACTATCAGGATACCTTTTCCCCAGTAGGCTATGCTAAAATCCATCCGCACATTGCTTGCTGTTGCAGCCTATTTCGATTATGAAATATGGCAAATGGACGTGAAAACGGCATTCCTAAATGGATATCTTGAGGAAGATATCTATATGGAACAGCCGCTAGGTTTCACATCCAGTGATACTGATCACAAGGTTTGCAAGCTGCAAAGGTCCATATATGGACTTAAGCAAGCATCTCGGAGCTGGAACACTCGTTTTCAATGATGTGATCAAAAAGTTTGGTTTCATCAAAAATGAAGAGGAACCATGTGTTTTCAAAAGGGTCAGTGGGAGCGCTGTTGTCTTCCTCGTATTGTACGTGGATGACATCCTCCTTATTGGGAATGATATTCCCATGTTGACATCAGTCAAGATGTGGTTGTCCAAAGGAATTCTCCATGAAAGACCTAGGTGAAGCATCCTTTATTCTAGGAATTAAGGTCTATAGGGATAGACCGAATAGGATGCTAGGACTTTCACAGAAGATGTACATAGAGGAAGTACTAAAGAGGTTTAGTATGGAAAACTCTAAGAGGGGATTAATACCCTTCAGACATGGTATTCATCTTTCCAAGAAGATGTGCCCCAGCACACCTGAGGAAATAGAACGCATGAGCAAGATCCCTTATGCTTCTGCAATAGGGAGCCTCATGTATGCCATGCTATGTACACGACCTGATATAGCCCATGCTGTGAGTGTCACAAGCAGATATCAGTCAAATCCAGGTGAAGAACACTGGACTTCTGTGAAATGTATCCTTAAGTACTTGAGAAGAACTAAGGATATGATGTTGGTCTTTGGTAATGGAGAACTCCAAGTTCCAGGGATACACAGACTCGGACTTTCATGTCCGATATAGATGATCGAAAGTCGACATCTGGCAGTCTGTGTGCAATGGTGGTTGTGCTGGAAGAGTTCCAAGCAAACGGTGATACCATCTCATCCGCGATTACCTTGAGAAAGGTTACGTTGAGGTCAAGAGAGTCAACTCCACAGATAATGTGGCAGACCCACTTACAAAGCCGTTGGGCCAGCAGAAGATCGAAGCCCACCTTGAGAAGATGGGACTTAGACTTGTAGCCAATTGGCTTTAGGACAAGTGGGAGATTGTTAGATATATGTGCCCTAGAAGCCAGAATTGGCTGACACTTGTAATACACTTCTAGGGGCAAAATTGTAATTTTGACTATAATTAATGAAATGGGTTATTTTCTATCACATATGTGTATTTAGTGTCTGTGATACATCCTTTGAGTTAATGGTAATGATAATTCATATTTTCAAGAGTTGAAAATTTAAGACATGAATAATCATTATTAACTCATAAACAGCTCCCGACCATAGGATCATCACGAGGATGGTGATTGATCCGGAAGGTTGGTGTACGAATCGCTTCTCTTTAGTAGATGAGTCTTGAGTCTACGGTGTGGAGACACCGGAGCGAGAGTACAGGTACTCGTTAGAGAACGAGGGCACTGAGCGTGACCACCTCGAGTAGTCATTAGGGAGTCTACCTTCTCGTCAATGACTGACTCGATGCTGCAGTAGTGTGTCTGGTTCTTTGACCTGAGATGCATCGGCAGTTCACCTTGAGGGTGTTATAGTTTGACTACACCATTACTCGGTCTCCTAGCCATATGGAACCCTGAGGTGTATGTTGGCTATAGCATGTTCATTGTAGGAACTGGATTGCATCAAGATGGGAATCTATCTACCTCGGTGGTAGAGGAGTAG
The DNA here is from genome assembly GCA_006176705.1 of Cocos nucifera. Taxonomy (NCBI): domain Eukaryota; kingdom Viridiplantae; phylum Streptophyta; class Magnoliopsida; order Arecales; family Arecaceae; genus Cocos; species Cocos nucifera. The sequence continues at coordinate 1,017,374 of QRFJ01000167.1, forward strand.
CCCTATGATGATCATGAGAATCAAGTCCAGAAGCCCATGGCCATGGCAGAGTGAAATAATAGAAAGAGTTTCTATTTAGATTTTCACATTGGACTCGAATCGAATGATTACATCATATGACAGAGACTAGGGTTTGACGAGTTCACCTTAACCCTAATCTGATCGGGGCTCAAGATAGAAGAACTGAATCACACACAGGTAGCTGCACCAAGAGGTTCGCATTCAGCTCTGATGGGTTGCCACCATATACTGCTAGGTGTCACTGGTGGATTTTGGGAGCAATTAGAATGATTTAGATGATCGATCATTCTAGCTGTTCGAATCAGAAGAGTTCTGATCCATCGAAAGGAGTTTCGATGATGTCTATGATAGAGATCATGACATATCCCATTACCATACAGAACTGAACCTAACTGGGTCACACAAACAAGGGTTTGAATCTGGTGATCATCAATTGAACTGATCTAGTTCAATTGATCTGAATGAGATTCAATTAGGTTCAAGGAAATCGTGCTAGCACTCGATTGAACCTAACGTTCTTCTTTTACTATCATAAATAAGTTGTCCTGACTGAGCCAAAGGAGTTTGTGCTCAATCAGAGGCCTTCATATGGTCTGACTGGAGGTTGTCCAAGTCAGAATAGGTTGTCTTATTTGTAAGACATTACCTGCCATTTTTGGTCACCTGCCATTTCTTGTTCTTTGACTTTGGTCAAAAGTCTACCTTGACTGGTCAAACGTTGACCATTGACCCTTTGACTTTTGACCACATGTCATGCACCTATTGGAGAGCTGGTGGGGGCCTGTCCCCCTGCCAGAACCTGGCAAGGAGAAGGGCGCACGCCAAGGGTGGCGTGAGCCCAAGTAGGAGGCGCCTAGGAGTCCTTGTTGGACAAGGACTCCACCTCCCTTTTGGATTCCAATTAGAGTTCTACTAAGAATCCAGTTTTGACTGGTCTTAGGCGCCCTCTAAGGAGGAATCCAGGGGTCTCTATTCCAACCAATCAGATTTAGATCTGATTTCACAAAGGGTTGTGATTGGTTGAGAGGAAGAGAGGAGTTGGATCACAAGAGGTCTATAAATAAGACCCTGCGCCCAACCCTAATTCTAAGTGAAGAAAGTTCATTGAAAGAGATTTCCCACGCCCAAGGCTGCCTCTCCCCTCCTTCTCCATGCCATAGTCTCTTCTCCCCTTGCTCTCCACGTCCAAAAGTGTTTTGGACTTAGGTTTGGTGCGATTCAGATCAAGGAAAGGCGATCAAAAGCAAGAAGGCTGCGCTGCTGCAAAAGGACGACTGCAGATCTTCAAAAGAGTTTTGAAGATCCTCCAGATCAGATCCAGATCTGATTTTTGGAGGTGTGATAGAGAAGAAGAGGATCTCCAGATCCAACCCGAGTGGATACCGGTAGAGGCCAGGCGCTTGCGTGGCTAAGATCCAGAACCTTCCGCTGCAATCAGGATCATCTACAGGGTAATAGGATTACCCAAATCAGGTAAATTAAATTTGATTTAATTTATCTTATTTTATTTTATTTATTAAAATAATAAGAATCAGATCTGAAACATATCAAGATCTGATTAAGATCAAGAGAAAATTTTTGAAATATATCTCTTGATCTAATCAGATCTGGACGAACCTGGACCGGGAAATCAGGATTTCCCTTCAACTGGTCTTCTCCTAAAAACATAGTAAGCAATATATATTTGTTGGTGTTTGGTTGAAAGTTTTATACTTAGCTTGACTTTGTGACCGTGAGATTGACCAGTCTGAAACTGGGCCAGCTCAGTGCTGCGGGATTAGTTTTGTATACGTGGGTTGTTTGGGTTTGGAAAGTTTTTCTATGAGCTTGAGGCTTGATCATTTTGTAAAATATTTATACTAAAAATAGGTCAAGGATTGTATTGATGCTGAATACAAGAAAATAAAAGATCTTTTCTCCCAAAAATTTGTGTGCTCTCTTCCACTCTTTTCTCTCTTGAATTCATTGGTTTTGCTTTTGCATTAACTCTAGGAGTTTGTTCCTTATAGCTTGGCTAATCACCAGCAGCCATGTCGGTCTGAGTGAGGGTCTAATTTCCCAACATCTCATTGCATTGTAACTAATTCCAATGATGATGGTGTTAAGTTCATATGAAAGAGACATGAAAATGTTTATTTGGTGGATCTTGATGATATTGACAAGAATAATATTAAGTGTTAATTAGTTGCTATGAATGTTAAAATCAATAAAATTTTGGCATAGTAGATTAGAACATGCAAGCATGGATTCTATTGCTAGATTAATCAAAAAGGATTTAAATAGAGGCTTATCAAAAATTAATTTTGAAAAGAATAAAATTTGCAAGGCATGCTAATTAGGTAAGAAAATTAGATATTTATTTAAATCTAAAAATATTATTTCAACTACTAGGCCATTAGAATTTCTACATATATATAGATTTGTTTGGACCAATCAAGACTACTAGTCCTGATGGCAAATATTTTGATTTTGTTATTTGTTGATCCTAGATTTGATTTTGATGAAAGATAAAAAATTTGAGCAAATCTGATACTAATGACTTATTGAGAATAAGTTTTAAAAAATTAGTACCCTACCTCATGATATTTGAATATTTTCAAGTTCAAGAAATAAAGACTCAACTGTTGAAAAGCTAAATCATGCATTTTTGAAGAGCAGCAGTCTTTGAGTAGACTCAAGGAGGAGTTTGAGTCAACTCTGGTATATTTCAAATTTTGGCATAGTCCTTGAGTCAACTTAAAGAAGATTTTGGGTTGACTTTGGTATGCAGGATTGGCACGGCACAGGCTTGAGTCAACTCAACAACCTTGAGTCGACACTTTTAAAAAAATCTAGAGAGTTGCATTTTTGGATCACAGGCTTGAGTCAATTCAACCAACCTTGAGTCGACTCTCTAGCGACTTTGAGTTGACTCAAGGTTTGGCTGAGTCTACTCAATAGAGGCTGACAATAGTAATGGCTAGTTCTATAATTTTTTAGATGCATGCAAAACCTTCTCTAACAGCTATTTTGATAGTTTCAATGGCTATAAACCTATTTTTGGTATTACTAACTAAGTGTTAAGGTCTTCTAAGGCATCAAAAAGGAAAGTGTGAGGATTTGTGGTGCTCCTAAGTCTTGGAAGGCCATGGGAGGAGTCAGGATGTTGGCTCTAGAGAGACTAGGATAGGTGTGGTCCTAGGGCTAGGATAGAAGTTGTTCTAGGATGGAGGCGGTGTTTAGCCCTCCACAGGCTTAAGGTTCAGGTGTTGAGGATCTTGAGGGGCTTAGTTAATACTTTAAAGACTTGGGACAAGGTGGAGCAAGGTACCAAAGTCGAAGCATGAAGACTATAGAAAAAGACTCTTCTATAGGTTAGTTGGCTCAGTCTAGGACTGGGTTGGCTAAGTCTCAGTGCACAAGCCAAATAGAAAAAAATGCATTCGGGACTACAGGTTGGCATGCAACTAGATTGGCTCAATCTGAAACTGAGCTGATCCAATCTTAGGTTAGCCGGTTTAGTGCTGAGATTGAGGCAGCTTAGTACTAAGACTGAGTTGGCTCAATGCACGGGCAAAGCTATGTAAGGATCTATTTTAGACTAAGATAAAAACTTATCCTAGGGATCTTAAGACTTAGTTTGAGAGGTCTTAAGAGGGCTAACTCATGTATAGGTCGGGTTTAGATCCAGGGGATGAGAGCATGGGAGACATGGGTGTACATGGGCTCGATGAGTGCTTTCATGTATTGGGTTAGCTAGAAAAATTTTTGGTCGGGCCTAATGGCTATGTATAAATACATAGATTGTAATAGGATTTTCAAAAAAGCAATCAATACACATCTTTTCTCCCTCAATCTCTCTTCTCTCTTTTTTCTTGTATTATTGCCCTAAGTTCTTGAAGAAGCCCTAGAGAGAGGGGGCACCTTCCTTAAGCCCAAGGAGGGAGACACCCCAGCATAGATCTAGGTGATGATCTATGGTATGTTGCCCTTAGAGAACAAAAGGTCTCTCCATATCCATGCTAAAGATAAGGAATTTCCACAATATGGTATCAGAGCTTAGAGATGCCAGGATAATAATTGGTATCAGAGCTTGGTGATGCCGTGGTGATTGCACCAATATTTGGTATCAAAGCTTGGTGATGTCATGGTGATTGCACCAATAATTGATATTAAAGTCTGATGGTGCGTGGAAGAGAAGAAGAAGTCATACAAGAAGAAATCATGAATCTGCATGAGTATTTCATGGTATGTCTTAGATTTATCTTTGTTATTGCTATTGTTTGGCCAACCGAGAGCGGTGGGTTGAAGGTGGAGGCTGAGAGGATTAATAGAAAGGATTTTTCTTAGGATGGAAGGTTTGGGGTGCATGATTTGCTGGTTGGTCTTGGAGGAAAGATTGGAATGTATGATGGGTGACAAGCAGAGAGTGCTGGAGTGTTGCAGTAGCATTTTTCTGGAGATGTAGGGCTGAGAGAGGCTCGATGGTACAATAGTCTAGGAAGGTATCTCAGTAAAAGCATTAGAGTTCTCTATGAAGATGGATAGTGTGGGATAGTTGATGGTTGAAGAGAGGTTTTCCAAGGGATAATGGTTGAAGAAAGGCTAAAGAAGCAACTATACATTCTTCGATTGTAGGAAGGCGGGGAAGTAATCAAAGATGTATTTAATAGTTCGACCAGAGTATGGATTTACGGAGCCTTGGGGGTGATGGAGATGGATGATCCATGGAGGTTCAATAGGTTAGGGTTGGATGATTGTAGAGCAGCGTAGAGATGGGTTAGGGAGCGCTGGAGTGCTGTAGTAGCACTATCTTGGAGGCACAGGGGTTGAGAGAGGCTTGGTGGTGCAGTAATCAAGGGAGGTATCTTAGCAGAGAGTGTCAGAAGAATCTCAGAGAGATCTGGAGTAGGTCTCAGGGAGAGCCAGGAGGTCTCAGGGAGCGCCGAAGGTCTTAGGCAGTCAGGAGTATCTTGGATCATGTTTCTTCTGCAGAAGCATCGGGAAGAGTCGCAGTTCAGGTGGAGGATGGTTTGTTTACAGTAAGAGAAGATCCAGATAGCTATGAGGAGGTGGTGTTGAGATGAGTTAGAGAGCACTGGAGTGCTATAGTAGCACTTTCTTGGAGGCACGAGGCTGAGGGAGGCTTGATGGTGCAGCAGTCGAGGGAGGTATCTCAGCGAAGAGTATCAAGAGGCATCTCAAGAAGACCAGGAGCAGATCTTAGGAAGAGCCAGAGAGTCTCAGGAGCCTTAGGATGAGATAGGTGGATCTGAGCGTAGGATGAGGTTTGAGCTGCAGTTCCTTCATGCACAACTGAAGTGATGGCTGGTGTAGGGGCAGAAGAGGAAAAGGCTAGGGTGGAATTTCTTAGGGTTTAGTCTCTAGATTTAGAGGAGTTGGATGAGCTCTTGTATGTTTCGAAAGTGCCCATGGGTTATGAAGGTATTTGATATGACTTCGAAGAAGGCCATGGAGTATGGAGGGTTCGAAGGAGCAACGATAGTATTCAAGGTGCAGTGGTAGGCCCAACAGTGCAGTGTTGGGTGGATGGCCTCGAGGGACTTGGGTACAGAGTTAGCTTCTACTGAAGAAAGTAATGTACGGTTTGTAGTATTACTTTCAAGAATTTTTTAAAAATAGCTAAAATATAGCAAAAAATTAATTAATCTAATTAATTAATTACTGACCATATCAGAATATTAAGCCCTATACTAAAGATCTAAACATAATATGCATGTATTCATATAGATCTAAAAATAAAACAATGCAGCAAACTCTTTACTATGTCTATCTATTCAGAACACAATATCTTTAAATGGATAGTTGATCACCATAATCTAAATCCATTGGATAATGCTCTGGTGTCTCACTACAATCGCATATGTGTTCGGCCTTTATGGTAGATCCATACGGAGCTTCTAGTCCTGATCAACCTCACTATAGTGCTAGCTCCTCGCTAGAGCCTTCAATGGCTGATCATGATCGATCCAATTGATCATCTTTTTTTTGATCTTTTAGATACTCTAAAAAATCAAAACATGTGCTTCAGAGGATGCTAAAGTAGTGTTTCAAATTTGGTGGCGATTCGATGCTCACAGCACTCAATCTCTTTACCCAAACCCAGATTCCCAAGTCTTGGGTTTCACTTGGTTCAAAAATCTTAACGCACTAAAAATCCTCTCACTCCCTCTATGTGTGGAGTTTTATCATGAAATAAGTTTTTATAGAAAGATGACTTTCGAATCTATAAACCCTATTTATATCATATCTAAAAATTGGGTGTCCTTAGATATGAAAATCAGAAGAGAATAGAGGCATGAAGAAAAAATAAAATGCTATAGAACTCTGCTCACCTTTACTCCAGGATTTTTTTTGCCTAAAACCAATGCCCAATTGCTTTAAAATGTTTACCATGAAAAGAAAACCCTTTAAGCTTCATGCACAAAAATTCTCATAAATTATTGCATGAAAAATAAGTGAAAATTCCATGTGGAGTAGATAGGTTAAGATTGGTTGAAGTAGTTTCAACCAACTTCTAGTATTTGAATTCAAATGGGGTCTTATCCTTTTCCAACGGCTCATCCAAGAGGGTGATGAGTAGAAGGACTCTTCTTCTACTCACCCTCAATCAAAAATTGCCAAAAAAATATGCGACAAAAGATAGGTAGGCATGGAGAATAGATAAGGAAGAGATTAGGTTTTTCAAATTTCAAAATAGCCAAGTTGAATTCAAAATTCAACTTAGTTTGAATTGATCCAACCCTTAGACCAGATCAAAGGTAGAAGAGAGGAAGGGTGCACATTCATTTCTATATGAGAAATCTCATGCAAAAATTAGAAGAGGGCATAGGTCAAGGTGGAAAAGTCAAATATGGTGGGTGCTAGGGAGAGTTTGAATTCAAATCTTATTTGACTTGGTCCAAATTGGTTTCAACCAAACCCATTAATTTAAATCAATTAGATCAGGTTAAACCCAACTAAATTAAACTTAACCCAAACTAATAAAATTTTAATCAAATTAAAATTTTTTTAGGTCCATATCCTGATCAAATCAAGATCGAATCTTCCTTAGCGATTAGGTCATCTCATGACCTAATCGGGTCAAATCCAATCGAATCTAATTCGATCAAACTTGATCAAATCCCCATCGCTCAACCAAATTGAGCTAATCAATAATCAAATTACTAATTAATCCTCTAATAAATATAGGATTCCAATCGGGTGGATGTCTGGGCAACAGAGTCCTATCAACATAAAACTCCTAAAGAGTCCCAAACCAATGGGACTTTTGAACCCAGTGTCTCAAATGAATCAAACTCGCGATCATAGAGTCCCAAACCAGTGAGACTCTTGATCAGAGAGTCTTGAATGAGTAGGACTCAGAGTCCCAGTCCATTAGGACTCTTGGTCACAGAGTTCTAGTCCAGTGGGACTCTTGACCATAGAGTCCCAGGTCATCGAGACTTAATATCAGCCATCAGATTAGGGAGAAACTTCTATTGTATGTGACCCCATAGGTTTGAATCCTAAGCTGATAGTACAAAAATTAATTTTTTATATCAATTGATGTGAACATCTAGCAATAGTATCTGACGTTCGGATAGGTCGAATAATTACAATGCAACATCGACGAACCTATGGCATATGGTTATCATATAATTCATCCCCTTGACCTCGATGCTCAAAGGATGATTTAGAGTTTACTGTCAATCCTAAAATTCATCTATAGTATATTTCAAAATGTAGCATCCATCATATGGACTACTCCAGCTGAGGATTTGCTAAATTGAAATACAGTAATGCACTTACTCCAACACCTAGAGGGGTCAATCCCATCTTGACTCACACACCGACAAACCAAGTACTTGACTGCACCCAGTAGCCTTCCATCACTGAATTAAAAATTTAAATAGTTAAGTACCTAAGTACAGTGAGTTGCTTGCAAGTCATCATGGTGGTCTCAGGTCTAAGGGACACTTATACCCATATCCTTTGGGGCTAATCTTGATAGAAGAAAAACTCTGGAGTTGGTCACGTTCAGTTCAGATGTACCCATACATCTTACTTGCATGCCATACCAGTGTCTTAATACTCCTTGGTTATGAGGACAACTAACCTATATGGCACACAATGATCTATACTCGATAAACATTGTCGTCTTAAGTAACAATGCATCTTTTGGTTGTGAACAATTTAAGGACTAAATGATAAATCCTCCTTTATCAAATCTAGATAGTCCTAAGAACTTCATCATAATACAGGAGTACATTAGAAGATAATAGAATTTATGAAAAAAAATATCAAAATAACTTTTGTTATTTAATAATTTATATATAAGTATAATAAGTAGCACAACCATCAATAGACTGACGATTGGCTTTGGGATATATTTCCAACAATCTTTCACTTGGACTAAAGCCAATCAGTGTAGTATATAATATCTATCTTCGACTTGAAGTCATTGAACTCCTTCACCACAACAGCTTTAGTGAATGAGTCGGCCAGATTCTTCTTTTCGTTGATCTTCTGAAGGTCGACATCACCTCGATCCATAATTTCTCGAACAAGATGGAAGCGATGTAGAATATGCTTCTTCCACTGGTATGCCTTAGGTTCCTTCGCTTGAGCAATGGCTCTAGAGCTATCATAATAGAGTAGAACTGGACCATCAAGGAAGGATGCTACTTCAAGCTTGGTGATGAATTTTCTCAGCCACACCACTTCTTTGATAGCATCTGATGTAGCGACATACTCTGGCTCACAAACTGAATCAACCATAGTGTGCTGCTTGAAACTCTTCCAGTAGATGGCCCCACCATTAAGGATGAATATATATCCCGACACACTCTTGCTATCATCATGATCAGACTAAAAACTAAAATTTGTGAACCCCACCAGTTTCAAGTCTGATTCACCATATACAAGCCACTGGTCCTTAGTATTTTCTAAATACTTCAGGATGATTTTAACAACCTTCTAGTGGTTCTTCCCTGGATCAGATTGGTATCTACTCACTATCCCTAGTGAGTATGCTACATCTGATCGTGTACATGTCATGGTGTACATGATAGAACCCACTACCGAAGTGTATGGTATTCTACTCATATGCTTTCTTTCTAGAGATGTTGTCGGACAATTCCTCTTTGAAAGAGAAATTTCATGGCCTATTGATAGATAGCATTTCTTGAAATTCTCTATGCTGAATCGTTTCAGCACAGTATCAATGTATGTAGACTAGGACAATCCAAATAATCTTTTAGATCTATCTCTATAGATCTTCATCTCTAGGATGTAGGAAGCTTCTCCCAGATCTTTTATGGAGAAATATGATGATAGCCAGATCTTTATTTCTTGTAATGCAAGGACATCATTTCCAATCAAAAGAATGTCAGCCACATATAATTCTAGGAATACTATTGCGGAACCATTAGCCCACTTGTAAATGCAGGTCTCCTCTTCATTCTTAACAAAGCCATACATTCTGATTGTTCTATCAAATTGTATGTTCTAGCTTCGAGATGCCTGCTTCAGTCCATAAATAGACCTTTGAAGCTTACACACCTTAAACTCATCTATGGATGTGAATTCTTCAGGCTGTATCATATACACCTCTTCATCCAGCTCTCCATTTAGGAAAGTCATTTTTACATCCATCTATCAGATTTCATAATACAGATGGGTAGTGATAGTAAGTATAATCCGAATATGTGTTAGATCTAAAATTCTCAATTTTAGATCTAATTAATATTCCATAATCTTAATTCTTAATTAAGTAGGGTTCATAAATAAAATATGCACAATAAATCCTAGGATTTCAGGATCTAGGGTTTTGCAGAAAGTAAGTTTTGGGTTTCTGATTAAGGATGAACGTGCAGCACCCCTACACATCATAAAAACACCCTATCAAATGAAAGGAGAGGGCCTTTAAACCCTTCTTCATTCTTATGACCGGACGGTCAAGAGAATGCCTTAATCAGGAATATGTAATGCTACAAAACTATTTTAGATCTATATCATATATCTCATATACAAATTAGATCTAATCATGGCATATTTTGCATACATCTCATGTATCGAATCATGCATATTTTGAGATCTAAATTATCTCATAATAATCTAAAAAATTAGATTTAAATTGATCTTATCAAAATAAACTCTAATCTAGATAACTATGTAGAACTATTCTACAACTAGTCTAGACATGCATCAATTATATCTCATATGATGTTTAAAATTAAATAATTTTATTTGATATTTTTTAAATATTATTATAATAATTATAATATCAAAAAATAGTAAATAAATAGATCTAAAATATGATTTAATCATATTAAATTAAAAACATGCAAGACTATTCTATAGAACTATTCTATTTTAGAACTAGTCATGCATATTTTCTAATCTTAGATCCAAATCATTTAATTTTAATTTTTTCTGATTTTAGATCTGATCACATCTCATGTGACATCTAAAATCACTTATTTTTTTATTAGAATAAATTTAAAATCAGATCTAAATACTTTTAGAACCTCGGCTCTGATACCAGTTGAAGAAAAATTCTGATTTTCCGGACTGGGTTCATTCAGATCTGATCGGATCAAGAGATATATTTCAATTTTTTTTTTTTGATCCTAATCAAATTTGAGATGTTTTAGATCTAATTCTTATTATTTTAATAATTAAAATAAATTCAAATAAATTAAATCAAATTTAATTTACCTTGCAGTGGGTAATCTTATTACCCATTGATGATCTTGTAAGCAGTGGAATGTTCTGGATCTAGCCACGTAAGTGCCTGGCCTCTATCAGTATCCACTTAGGCTGGATCTAGAGATCCTCTTCTTCTCTATCACATGTCCAAAAATCAAATTTGAATATGATTTGGAGGATCTTCAAAACATCTTTCGAAGATCAACAGTTGTCCTTTGCAGCAGCGTAGCCTTCTAGCTTTCTATCGCCTTTCTCTCGTCCGGATTGCACCAACCAAGAACCCAAACCACTTTGGGCATGGAGAGGAGAGGGAGAAGATGTTTTGGCATGGAGGAGGAGAGGAGAGGAAGCCTTGGGGTGTGGGGATTTTGTTCTTGATTTTAGGTACTCCTTGAGTTGGGCGCAGGGTCTTATTTATAGACTAAGCATGATCTAACTCCTCTTCTTCCCAACCAATCACAATCCTTTATGAAATCAGACCTAAATCTGATTGGTGGGAATAGAGTCCCTTGGATTCCTCCTTAGATGGCACCTAAGACCAGTCAAACTAAGTTCTTAGGAGAACTCTAATCGGAATCCAAAAAGGAGATGAAGTCCCTGTCCAATAGGGAGTCCTGGGCGCCTCCAGCTTGGGCACATGCTAAGGGTGGCATGCACCCTACTCCTTGCTAGGTTTTGGCAGAGGGACAGGCCCCCACTAGCTCTCCAATAGGTGTGTAACACGTGGATAGAAGTCAAAGTATCAATGGTCAACATTTGACCAGTCAAAGGTCAACTTTTGACCAAAGTCAAAGGACGAGAAATGGTAGGTGATAAAAAATGATAGGTATTATCTTAAAATTAGAGAACCCTTTCCTGACCTGGACAAACTCCAGTCAGACCAAGTGAAGGCCTTTGATTGAGCACAAACTCCTTTGGCTTAGTAAGGACAACTATTTATGATAGTAAAAGAAGAACGTTAGGTTCAATCGAGTGCTAGCACGATTTTCTTGAATCTAATTGAATCTCATTCAGATCAATTAAACTGGATAAGTTCAATTGATGATCACTAGATTCAAACCCTTGTTTATGTGACCCAGTTAGGTTCAATTCTATATGGTAATGGGATATGTCATGATCTCTATCATCGACATCATCGAAACTCCTTTCGATGGATCAGAACTCTTCTGATTCGAACAGTTAGAATGATCAATCATCTAAATCATTCTAATTGCTCCCAAAATCCACTAGTGACACTCAGTAGTATATGGTGGCAATCCATCAGAGCTGAATGCGAACCTCTTAGTGTAGCTATCTGTATGATTAAGTTCTTCTATCATGAGCCCCGATTAGATTAGGGTTTAGGTGAACTCGTCAAATCCTAGTCTCTATCATATGATGTAATCATTCGATTCAAGTCCGATGTGAAAACTTAAATAGAAACTCTTTCTATTATTTCACTCTACCATGGCCATGGGCTTCTGGACTTGATTCTCATGATCATCATAGGGTTGCTCCTCTACCACCGAGGTAGATAGATTCCATCTTGATGTGATCCAGTTCTTACAATGAACATGCTATAGCCAACATACACCTTAGGATTCCGTATGGCTAGGAGACCGAGTTATGGTGTAGTCAAACTATAACACCCTCAAGATGAACTACCGATGCACCTCAGGTCAAAGAATCAAACACACTACTGCAGCATCGAGTCAGTCATTGACGAGAAGGTAGACTTCCTAATGACTACTCGAGGTGGTCACGCTCAGTGCCCTCATTCTCTAACGAGTATCTGTACTCTCACTTCGATGTCTCCACACCGTAGATTCAAGACTCATCTACTAAAGAGAAGCGATTGTACACCAACCTTTCGGATCAATCACCATCCTCATGATGATCCTATGGTCGAAAGTATTTTATGAGTTAATAATGATTATTTATGTCTTAAATTTTCAACTCTTGAAAATATGAATTATCATTATCATTAACTCAAAGGATGTATCACAGACACTAAATACACATATGTGATAGAAAATAACCCATTTTATTAATTTTAGTCAAAATTATAATTTTGCCCCTAGAAGTGTATTACAAGTGTCAGCCAATTCTGGCTTCTAGGGCACATATATCTAACAAAAAGGCTTACAAAAATGATATTCAATAACAAAATTGGATAAAAATGATATTTATTAAGAATAACTTTATTTAAATTGATTATAAAGTTCATGATTTCTAAAGCTAGAATTAAAATTTGTCTTCCATCTCCAACATTCAAAAACTTCTTGCCTTGATCAAATCTCCTACTGACCTGCAAGCCCTGCATAGAATTATAAATATGATAAGAGCTTTCAGTATTTAATACTCAGGCAATAGAATCAATCAAAAAAAATTATAAGGTGTTATCATATAATTACCTTGTCCAGCAACCACTTGCTTTCTCCTCGGCCTGTTCGGATCCAGGGAGGCAATGTACATAGGTCAATTTCTCTTCCAGTGCTCCTGCTTCTTGCAGAAGAAGCACTCCGCCAGGCTCTGGTCGGGCTTGCGCTTCTTGGTCCAATCCTGTGCAATCATCCTGGTATTTGGATGCACCTTCTTGTTCTTGTTCTTCTTATTTTTCTTTTCTTTTTTAAAGGATCGATGACCAGAAGAAGACCCTTCCACTACATTTACCATCTTCTTGTGGAGTTGGTGATCCTTCTCAAAGTTCTGCAGTAACTCTAACAAGCCATGGTAGTTGATTGCAGGCTTTGTCATTCTAAAATGAGTTAAAAAGAGGAGGAAGGACTTGGATAAGGAATTAAGGATCGTATCCTTATCGAGCTGCTCGTGCAGGGAAAAGCCCAGCTTGCTAAGGCTCTCGATCATCTCGATCATATACAATATATGATAGTGACTGAGGCCCCATTCCTCATTCGAGCATTGAAAATAGTACAACTTATTTTGTGCCTTTCAACATCATTAGACGTGCCAAAGAAGTCGTTCAATATTTGAAGCATCTCCTGTGGCTGGACATTTTCAAATTTATGGCTAAACTCGTCATTCATTGTTGCCAGCATTATACATCAAACAGTGGTACGGTTATTGAGCTACTTCTAATAAGTATCTCGGATCGCTTTCCTAGCATTTAGAGCTGGCTCCTCAGGTGCAGGATCCGTTATGACATAAAGGATCCACTCATGCTCTAGGATGATTTTCAACTTATGATAGCAGCTATTATAGTTGGGTCCCATTAATTTGTCACTGTCTAACAATGATCGGAGTGACAGGTTAGTAGCCATTTCTATATAATAAGAAAAACCAAATCTAATTAGTATATGAATCAATTATCCTAAAGATTTGAACTTTAGTCTAAAGGTTCTCCCACTATTTTATACGAATTGATAGTCTCTACCTTCAATTCAAGGAATTACTTTAATTCCTTAGTGAGTACTAGAATCCACATAGACTACACACGAGCCCAACTTAGGTTGGTCAACCCATGTGCACCTATGGATAGGTTCAAAATTAATTATTTTTTTAAATAATTTTTAGTAATATTAATTTTGCCTCAGAGACCTAATCAGTAGGCTTTGGCCTCCACTAAAAAAGTTTGGTTAGGTCCAACCATTAACATGACCATATTTGGTCATATCTAACCAATAAGTGATCAAGCCCGACTTTGGTCGGCCAATCTAACCACTATTAGAAAGAATTAACCAAATCATCATTTTATGAATGATAATTTTATTAGTCAATAAGCACCAGGCCTTTGGGCCTCTAGTGATTATCAAATTAATGAACCCAGTATCACTCAACTTAATGGGAGGCTATGATTTAGTTATCTATATAACTATTTTATTTTTAAGAATCTAATAATTTTAGAGAATTTAGTTAACATATTTAAAAAAAGTGAGCCAATTTCGATCCTCCCACTAACTTCACCAAGTCAGATCAAAAAGGATTTAGTCTAAGCTGGCATTAGGAGCACCTAAATCAGTTAGACTGATTTACCTAATTGACATGGGTGAGTCCAAATCACCAAGTGATCTAATCAAAATCTAACTCACCAGGATGGTCAGGTAAGTGAGATCAATGGAAGGGATATGCTATTAACTCATTAAAGATCGAATAAGTGCGAGTAGCTCCCAATTAAAAATCACTGGTTAAATTGCCAAACTTACCTTAGACACCATCTAGTTTATTAGTTTTAATTTTACCAACCTAGTAATTTTGGATTCGATCGCGTAGCCATGAATCAAGTCCATTTGGTCCTCATTAAAGGCATGGACTTAACCAACTACAACTATTATAATTTAGTCTATAGAATTCTTGACCTAATCTAAATTAATATTTAATTAGATTTGATCAATTACTCTAATTTAGTCCATACTTTAACTAACCTTAGGTCTAACCCAATTTATGGACCTAATTCAACTAACCCAATAACCCACATTTTATGATTAATGACTTAGAGTCTTAATTCACAATTCTATATACTAAATCATTATCCTTAATTTTTAATTAAGTTTATGAGCTATGGGTTATGGTTCGATATTTTAAAAATATTTTTTAAATTTTTGAAAGATTTTTTATAATTTATTATTATTCACCAATTGAGTCGACTCACTTTAAAATTGAATTGGCTTAATTCATAAATAATACTAGTTGTAGAATTTAATATGAAACTATGTACACTACATAATACTAAATCATGAATCAAACTTTATCTAATTATGCATTCATGATCATAAATTAAATTAAAATATAATATAATCAGATCATAAAAATGTTAGATCAAATCTAAGATTTTATGATTAACGATTTATATCAGCAACGTACCAGGATAACCTTTTCACTGTAGAAGGTAAATCCTATAGCAGGATAACCTGCAATCCATACGATCTTGATTTTAATTTTTAGTTCTAAATAATTAGATTATTAGATTAATATTTAGATTAAATCTAAATTATCAATCTAAAATATGCAAGTATATCTTGTTTAGCGAACCTCGCTTTGATACCATTTGAAGGAAGTACTACAGGGTTTGCAGTACTACTTTCAAAATTTTTTTCAAAAATTACTAAAATATATAAAAAATTAATTAATTAAATTAATTAATTACTGATCATATCAGAATATTAAGTCCTACACTAAGGATCTAAATACAATATGCATGCATTCATATAGATCTGAAAATAAAATAATGAAGCAAACTCTTTACTACATTTATATGTTCAGAACATAATATCTTTTCCTAGATAGCTGATCACCATAATCTGAATCCATCGAATAATGCTCTGGTGTCACACCATAGCTGCATATATGTCTGGCCTTTATGGTAGGCCCACACAGAGCTCTTGGTCCTGATCAGCCCCACTGGAGTGCTAGCTCCTCACCGGGGCCTTCAATGACTGATCGCGATTGATCCAATCGATCACCTTTGTTTTGATCTCCTAGATACTCTAGAAAATTAAAACATGTGTTTCGAAGGATGATGAAGTGGTGTTTCAAATTTGGTGGTGATCCGATGCTCACAGCACTCGATCTCTCCATTCGAACCCAAATTCCCAAGTCTTGGGTTTCACTCAGCCCAAAAACCCTAATGCACTGAAAACCCTCTCATGCCCTCTATGTGTGGAGTTTTTCTATGAAATAAGTTTTTATGGAAATATAACTTTTGAATATATAAACCCTATTTAGATCATATCTAAATATTGGATGTTCTTAGATATGAAAATTAGAAGAGAATAGAGGCATGAAGGAAAAATAAAATGCTATAGGACTCTGCTCACCTTCACTCCAAATTTTTTTTTATCCAAAACCAAAGCCCAATTGCTTTCAAATTTTTATCATAAAAAGATAACCCCTTAGGATTCATGCACAAAAATTCTCATAATTTATTGTATGAAAAATAAGTGAAAATTCCATGTGGAGTGGATAGGTTAAGATTGGTTGAACTAGTTTCAACCAACTTCTAGTATTTGAATTCAAATTGGGTCTTTTCCCTTTCCAACACCTCATCTAAGAGGGTGATGAGCATAAGGACTCTCCTTCTACTCACCCTCAATCAGAAATTGCCAAAAAAATGTGTGACAAAAGATAGGTAGGCGTGAAGAATAGATAAGGAAGAGATTAGGTTTTTCAAATTTTAAAACAACCAAGTTGAATTCAAAATTCAACTTAGTTTGAACTGGTCCAACCCTTGGACCAGGTCAAAGGCAGAAGAGAGGAAGGGTGCACATTCATTTCTGCATGAGAAATCTCATGCAAAAATCAGAGGAGGATGTGGGTCAAGGTGAAAAAGTCAAATATGGTGGGCGCTAGGGAGAGTTTGAATTCAAATCTTATTTGACTTGGTTCAAATTGGTTTCAACTAAATCTATTAATTTAAATCAATTAGATCAAGTTAAACCAAACCAAATTAGGCTTAACCCAAATCAATAAAATTTTAATCAAATTAAAAATTAATTAGGTCTAGATCCTGATCAAATTAGGATCAAATCTTTCTTAGCGATTAGGTCATCTCATGACCTAATCGGGTCAAATCTAATCGAATCCAATTCGATCAAACTTGATCAAATCTCCATCGCTCAATCGAATTAAGCTAATCAATAATCAAATTTTTAATTAATCCTCTAATAAATATAGAGTCTCAATTAGGTGGGTGTCTGGGCAATAGAGTCCCATCAACATGAAACTCCTGAAGAGTTCCAAACCAATGGGACTCTTGAATCCAGTATCCCAAATAAATCGAACTCACGATCATAGAGTTCCAAACTTGTGAAACTCTTGATCAGAGAATTTTGAATGAGTAGGACTTAGAGTCCCAATCCACTAGGACTCTTGGTCACAGAGTTCCAATCCAGTGGGACTCTTGACCACAGAGTCCCAGGTCATCAAGACTCAATATCAACCATCAGATTAGGTAGAAACTCTTATTATGTGTGACCCCATAGGTTCAAATCCTAAGCTAGTAGTATAGAAACTAATTTTCCGTATCAATCGATGTGACCATCTAGCAATGGTACCTAACGTTTGGATAGGTCGAATAATTGCAATGCAACATTGACGAACCTATGGCATATGGTTATCATATAATTCATCCCCTTGACCTCGATGCTCAAAGCATAATTTAAGATTTACTATCAATCCTAAAATTTATCTACAATATATTTTAAAATTTAGCATCCATCATATGGACTATCCCGATCGAGGATTTGCTAAATTGAAATACAGCGATGCACTTGCTCCAACACCTAGAGGGGTCAATCCGATCTTGACTCACACACCGACAAACCAAGTACTTGATTGCACCCAGTAGCCTTCCATCACTAAATTAAAAATTTAGGTAGTCCGGTACCTAAGTACAGTGAGTTGCTTACAAGTCACCATAGTGGTCTCAGGTCTAAGGGATACTTATACCTATATCCTTCGGAGCTAATCTTGATAGAAGAAAAGCTCTGAAGTAGATCACGTTCAGTGCAAATGTATCCATACATTATACTTGCATGCCATACCAGTGTCTTAACACTCCTTGGTTACGAGAGCAACCAACCTATATGGCATAGAATGACCTATACTCGATAAACGTTGTCGTCCTAAGTAACAACGTATCTTTTGGTTATGAATAATTTAAGGACTAAATGATAAATTTTTTTTCATCAAATCTAGATAGTCCTAAGAACTTCATCACAACACAAGAGTACATTAGAAGATAATAAAATTTATGATGAAAAAATATTAAAATAATTTTTATTATTTAATAATTCATATATAAGTATAATAAGTAGCATAATCATCAATGGACTGATGATTGACTTTGGGATATATTTTCAACATCTATAGCATCAAATGGACTTCGATTTTAGGTAGAGCACCAGAGAGGTGGTTTCACAGGTGGAGCTCTGGAGTGGTGGCTTCATAGGTGGAGAGAAAATTTGGCATGAGTTCAGAGTGGAGGGATGCTGGAGTATCGATATCCTAGCACTAGTGCCAGTGATACATAGTTCTAGGTGTAGCAGCATGTGTAGTTGGACAAACATAGCTTTGAGAAGATCGTGTTAGGTGGTACAGCATGTGCTAGCATAAAAATGCTATAGATTCTCTAGGAAGTCTAGTAAAAGTGATGTAGCTACTAAGCAGAAGAGATCCTACAATTTTAGGATGGTACAAAAGAGTAAGCCAAGGTCTTCAATGATGGAGGCGGTCATCCCAAAGGCCTCAAGGGTGCATAGCAGCTGAAGAAAATTAGCGGAGGTGATGTTTGCACAAGGAGCTGTTAGGATGCGTAGTGATAGCGGGATCATGCAGAAAAGCATTGCTAAGAATTTGCTAAGGCTTGGAAGCACCAAGATAGAGATTGTGAGGATTTGTAGTGCTCGCAAGCCTTGGGAGGTCATGGAAGGAGCTAGGGTGTTGGCTCCAGGAAGACTAGGATAAGTGTGGTCCTAGGATTAGGATAGGAATTATCCTAGGATGGAGATGATGTTTAGCCCTCCACAGGCTCAAGGTCTAGGTGTTGAGAATCTTGAGGAGCTTGGTTGGTGCTTCGGAGATCTGGGACATAAGATGAAGCAAGAAACCAAAGCTGGAGCATGAAGACTGTAGAAAAGGACTCTTCTGCAGGTTAGCCAATTTAATCTAGGATTGAGTTGGCTAAGTCTCAGTGCACAGGTCAAATAGAGAAGATCACGTTCGGAGCTACAGGCTAGCATGCAATTGGGTCGGCTCAGTTTAAGCTAGCATGCAACTGGGTTGGCTCAGTTTCAATTGGGTCGGCTTAGTTTAAGCTAGCATGCAACTGGGTTGGCTCAGTCTGAAACTGAGCCAACCCAATCTTAGGTTAGCCGGCTCAGTGTTGAGACTGAGTTGGCTCAGTGCATAGGTAGAGCTATGCAAGAATCTATTCTGGATTAGGATAGAAACTTATCCTAAGGATCTTAAGGCCTGGTTTGAGAGGTCGTAAGGGGCCTAACTCATGTTTGGGTCAGACTTACATCTAGATGATGAGAGCATGGGAGACATGGGTGTACATGGGCTCGGTGAGTGCTTTCATATATTGGGTTAGCCAGAAAAGTTTTTGGTTGGGCTTAATGGCTATGTATAAATTCATAGGTTGTATTAAGATTTTCAAAAGAGTAATCAATATAGATCTTTTCTCCCTCAATCTCTCTTCTCTGTAGTGTTGTTACCCTAGGTTCTTGAAGAAGCCCTAGAGAGAGGGGATGCCTCCCTCAAGCCTAAGGAGGGAGGTGCCCCAGCATAGATTTAGGTGATGATCTATCATATGCTATCCTTAGAGAACAAAAGATCTCTCCATATCCATGCTTAAGATCAGGGGTTTTCGCAATATGGTATCGAAGGTTGGAGATGCCAGGACAATAATTGGTATTAGAGCTTGGTGATGCCATGGTGATTGTGCCAATAGAAAGATACAAAAGAAAAATAAAGAAACAAAGAGAAGATTCAGAGCTATCACTTTAAACATCCAAAAAGGACTTCCAAGAAAGTTTTCAAGCCAAAAATAGAGCTTTCACTCCAATTTCTTGTGTGCAATCAAGTGATCCATCAAATCAAGTCCTAAGCATTCAATTCCAAAATTCTTTTAGTACATCAAATCAATGATTCATCAAGTTTCAATCTGGTTATTCAAGGAGCTTGTTTGTACTTTAAATTTTTGCATTCAAAAATTGTTGTAACTAGTTTCAATAGAAATTAAAATTATTAGATATGTATGCCCTAGAAGCCAGATTGGCTGACACTTGTAATACACTTCTAATGATAAAATTATAATTTTGACTATAAATAATAAAATAGATTATTTTCTATCATAGTGTGTATTTAAAAGTGTCTATGATACATCCCTTGAGTTAATGATAATGATAGTTCATATTTTCAAGAGTTAAAAATTTAAGACAAAAATTTTCATTATTAACTCATAAAATGCTCCTGATCGTAGGATCATCAATAAGGATGGTGATTGATCCCGAAGATTGGTGTACGATTGCTTCTTTAGGATAGATGAGTCTTGAGTCTATGGTGTAAAGACACCAGAGCGAGAGTATAGGTACTTGTTAGAGAACGAGGGCACTAAGCATGACCACCTCGAGCAGTCATGAGGAAGTCTACCTTCTCATCGATGACTGGCTCGAAGCTGTAGTGGTGTGTCTGGTTCTTTGATCTGAGGTGCATCGGCGATTCACCTTGCGGGTGTTATAGTTTGATTACACCATAACTCGGTCTCCTAGCCATTCGAAATTCTAAGGTGTATGTTGGCTATAGCATGTTCATTGTAGGAATTGAATTGCACCAATAGGAGATCTATCTACCTCAGTAGATGAGGAGCAGCCCTATGATGATCATGAGAATCAAGTCCATAAGGCCATGGCCATAGCAGAGTGAAATAATAGAAAGAATTTCTATTAGGATTTTCACATTGGACTTGAATTGAATGATTAATTCATATGATGGAAATTAGGGTTTGACGAGATCACTTTAACCCTAATTCGGTCGGGGCTTAAGATAGAGGAACCTAATCACACAGGTAATTGCAATGAGAGGTTCACCTTCAGTTCTGATGGGTTGCCACCATATGCTGCTAGGTATCACTGGTGGATTTTGGAAGTAATCAGAATGATTTGGATGATCGATCATACTAGTTGTCTGAATCAAAAAAGTTCCAATCCATCGAAAGGTGTTTCGATGATGTCGATGATAGAGATCGTGATATATCCCATTACCATACAGAACTGAACCTAACTAGATCACATAAATAAGGGTTTGGATCTGGATGTCATCAATTGGACTAACCTAGTTCAATTGATTTGAATAAGATTCAATTAGGATCAAGAAAATCGTGCTAGCACACGATTGAGCCTAATGTTCTCTTTTAATAATCATTAAAGGTTGTCTTGACTGAGCCAAATATGTTTAGGCTCACTCAAGAACCTTTACTTGATCTAATTAGAGTTTTTCCAGATCAAAAAAGGGTTGTCCTAATTTATGAGATAAATTTAAAATAACACCTGCCATTTTTGATCATCTGCTAATTTCTATTTTCGGACATTGGTCAAATGTTGACCCTGGACACTTAGACAATTGCCCATGTGTTATGCGCCTATAGGAGAGTACCTGAGGCCTTGTCCCTCTGCTAAAATGCAGATAGGAAGAGCGTGCATGCCTAGGGAGGCATGTGCCCCATAAGGATAAAGGAGGAGTCCGATATAGATGGGATTCCAAGATTGCTACAGGGGATTAAACTCTATGGCGCTAAGAACTCTTATTTGACCCAGTCTTGGCACCACCTTAGGAGGATTTTGAGAGTCTCTCATTTAATTAGATCAGATGATATTATCCCATCAATTAGATTTAGATCTGATTGCTCAAAGGGTCATGATTGATCGGGATGATGTGGTACTGTATGGCGTAGCAGGGTCAATATAAACCCTATCTGCACCTAGGTTTTAATGCTTCTACCTTTAGTCCATGCCGAAAATTCTCTCTCCCTCCTTCTCCATGCCACCCTCTAGTCCTCTCTCTTCTCTCCACGTCCAAGGAGTTTTGGGCATGAATAAGGTGCGATCCAAGCAAGTGAAAGGCGCTAGAAAAGGAAGAAGGCGGCACTGCTGCAAGAGACAACGACTGTTCTTCAAAAGAATTTTTGAAGACCTTCAAGTTCATATCTAGATCTAATTTTTGAAGGATTGATTGAGAAGGAGAAGATCTCAAGATCTTGCTTAAGTGGATACCAGTAGAGGTCAGACACTTGCATGGCTACATCCAGAACCTCAGACAAACATCAGAATCATCATAGGATAATTGAATTATCCAAAATAAAGATATAATTAAATTAGATTTAATTTTTATTTTTATTTTATTTTTATTATTAGATCAATAAGATTAGATTTGAAGAGTCTCAGATCTAATTAGGTTCTTAGAAATTTTTTTTTTTGAAATATCCCTTCCGATCCAATCAGATCTAAATGAACCTGATCTGAAAAATAAATTTTTTTCTTCAACTGGTACCAGAGCCAGATTGCATAATTTATTAGATCTAATTTTAATTTATTTTTAATCTAATTATTAGATGATTTTAGATGTCATATTAGATGTGATTAGATTTAAAATCAAAAAAATTAAAAATTAAATAATCTAGATCTATGATGTATGAGATGCATGACTAGACTAGGAATAAAATTATTCTATGTATATTCTAGCATAATCATAATTTTAATTTAATTAATTAAAATTTTTAGATCTATTTATTTACTATTTTTTGATATTATAAATATTATAATTAGATCTAAAAAATAGAAAATAAATTTATTTAATTTGTTCATATGAGATATGATAGATGCATGTTTAGACTAGTTGTAGAATAGTTCTACAAAATTATCTAGAATAAATTTTAATTTAATATGATTAAATTTAAATCTTATTTTTTAGATATTTATGAGATAATTTAGATCTAAAAATATGTATGATATGATACATGAGATGTATGCAAAACATGTATTTAGTTAGATCAATTTATATATATATGATATATGATGTAGATCTAACTAGTTTTATAGATTTATCATGTTTCTGATTAAGACGTGCCCCTTGGCCATCCAGTTATAAGAATAAAGTGGGGTTTAAAGGCCCTCTCATTTCATTCGATGGGATATTCTTATGGTGTGTAGGGATGCTGTGCATTCATCCTTAATCAAAAATAAAAAAAAATATTTTCTGCAAAACCCTAGATCTTGAAATCCTAGAATTTTATTTACATATTTTGTTTATGAATCTTAAACTTAATTAAGAATTAAGATTATAAAATATATTAGATCTAAAATTTAAAATTTTTATATCTAAGATATATTCATAAAATTAAGTCCGATCTTGGGTAGCTCAATTAGATCTAGTGGTTGATCAAATCGAATCAAGAGTTGGTTAGATGGGATTAAGAGTGCTTAAATTGACAAGCCTAACAGGATTAAGTTTGGATCAAGGTCAAGTCACATGAGTGATCGATCGAGTTAAGACCTAATTAGGCTCAATGGTTAGAGTCTGGGTTGTAGGCTAATCCAATTGGTTTTGGCTCAACAATTTGGTGTCTAAGGTAAGTTTGGCAGATACAACCGACTGATTTTTAATTGGGAGCTACTCGACTCGAATGCATTCTTGTCAAGTTAATAGCATATTTCTTCCATTGGTCTCACTTACCTGGCCATATTTATCGATCCAGTCCTGATCTAAGATGGTTAACAATCCGAGCTAACCCATGCCACTAGGTTAGTCATAATGGTTGTAGCTATGATAAGTCAACTTTAAAGAGATCTAAATCAAATCTCCTTAAGAAAAGATTAAGTCTATGGTCTTCCACAATTGTAGATGTGCGGGCCCTTCCTAGGGTTGATTATTCTCGGTTGGTCATAGTGGTTCAATTGCATTGGAAAGATGCAACCATGTCTATTGGACATTGGATGCTATGGGTTGGAGGATGGATTGGGCTCAATATTCTGGATATGGTGAGAGATTCAATTAGAAATCCAATCTGTGCAAGTGGTGGGTCTGACTTAACTAAGAAATGGATCAATATTCTAGGCATGGTGAGATTCATGAATTAGAGACCTAGTCTGGGTACACCATGATTAGAGAATCATTGGACAAGAGTTGTTCACTCATTGGCTAATCCATCATCAATAACTATTAGGTGAGGTGATAAGTCAGTTGGTGGGACTGCACCATCCACTAAAAATCAGTAATCATGAAGATTTTTGCATCTCTATAGAGAAAGTGTAGGAATCCAAAAAAATAGTGAAAGCTAATTTATTTAAAAATAAATCCCTAAATAAATTGGTCAAGTCTTAATTACAAAATCTAACTAGAAACTTTGACTCTCTACTGAAAAAAAATATCTACATCCAACCCACTAACTCGTATCCTGGACACCCATAGACTGATCAGATCCAATTACAAGGATTGGCTCTGAAACTTCAAAATTATTTTAGATTTTGAAAAGTTGACTCATGTATTGGACCAGGATCCCCCCATCTTACGAGCTCGTCCGTCTGCTGAATAGAGAGCATCTCTTGATAAGTGGATGGATGAAGATAACAAGATTAGATACTACATGTTGGGCTCGATGTCTGATGAGCTTTAGTGCCAACATGAAGATATCAAGACTGTCCACCAAATGTTGGCTCACCTACAAGAGTTGTTTGGTGAACATAGTCGCATAGCCAAATATCAGGTTACTAAATGACTGTTTAAGACTAAAATGCGTGATGGGCAGTTAATCCAAGATTATTGTCTAATGATGATCAAGAACTTTAAAAAGCTTGAGAAGCTCAGAGTAAAGTTAGACCAGGATCTACAGAATGATATAATTCTACAATTCTTGACTGATGCATGTGGGCAGTTCATCATGAACTACCATATGCATAAACTTCAGAATACTCTGGCTGAGCTTATGAATATGCTGGTCACTGCTGAGCTTTCTATGAAAGGTTCTAAAGGCTCAATATTTGCTATGGAATGGACTTCTTTCAAGAGAAAGTTTTTTGGAAAGAAGAAGAAGTCAGTGAAAAAGTAGAAGATGAAAGATGGAAAAAAAAGAAGATAGGGCTGAAGAAGAAGGTCGCTGACAAAGAAAAGTATTTCCATTGTAATACTGACGGCCACTGAAAGCAGAACTGCCCTACATACCTAGCCATCCTGAAGAATAAAAAGAAGACAGGTCCTTCTGGAGGTATGCTCGTTATTGAATCCAACCTTATGATTTCTTCTGCATCTAGTTGGGTGCTTGACTTTGGTTTGAGTGCTCATTTATGCACTTTCATGCAGGGTCTTGAGGATAGCAAGAGGCTGAGGGATGGTGAGATGATCTTATGCATCGAAAATGGAGCAAGGGTTGCTACTGTGGTCGTGGAAACCTATCCTCTTCGACTACCGTCTGGCTTTGATTTAGTACTTAAGGATTGTTATTATATGCCTGCTGTAAGTAAAAATTTGATTTCTATTTCATGTTTAGCACAAGAAGGCTATGTAATTAATTTTTTTAAGGACCATTGTAATATTCTTTGTGAAAGAAATAAAATTGCAAGTGGTTTTCTTATTAACGATCTCTATCAGCTACATATTGATATATCTATCTTTAATATTGAGCAAAATGTGAATGCCATAGGATCAAAATGACCTAGGGATAGTCCAAACGATATGTATCTATGGCACCTAAGGCTAGGTCATATAGCAGAAGATAGGGTTAACAAATTGGAGAAAATCGAGCTATTGAGTTTGTCGACTTTTGAGTCATATCCAATTTATGAATCATGTCTTCATGGCAAAATGACTAAGCTCCCTTTTATAGAACATGAGGAAAGGGTCACGAATCTACTTGCCCTAGTATATACTGATGTATGTGGCCCATTTGATGTGCCGGCTAGAGATAATTTTATATTTTTCATAATCTTTACCAATAATTTATCTCAGTATGGATATATGTATCTTATGAGACATAAGTCTGAAGCCTTTGAAAAGTTTAAGAAATTTAGATATGAAGTGGAAAAGCAAATTGGAAAATCCATTAAGATTTTTTGATCAAATCGAGGAGGTGAATATCTTAGTCGGGAATTCTTAGACTATCTCAAGTAATATGGCATAGTCTCTCAATGGACTCCATCTAGAATACCTCAACTCAATGGGATTTCAGAATGGAGGAACAGGATCCTATTAGATATGGTCTGATCCATGATTAGCTTCATAGACCTTCCTAATTTTCTTTGGGAACATAATCTGTTAACTGCTATATATTTACTGAATAGAATTTCCTCTAAAATTGTTCCTACTACACCGTATGAGATATAGCATGGTAAGAAACCAAGTCTGAGTCATCTCAGAATTTGAGATTGTCTGGCTCATGTCAAATGACAATAAGTGGACAAGTTAAACTATAGGTCCTTTAGAGCTCGATTCATAAGATATCCTAAAGAGTCATTAGGATATTATTTCTATATTTTAGAAGACCATAATGTGATTGTGAGTCGGCATGCCATCTTTTTTGAAAAATAGTTTATTCAAGATGGTAGCATTGGAAAGCAGATCAAGCTCAAGAAGAAAATCTTCCAAGAGCAATGAGCTAAGGATCCTACGAAAGCAAATCAGGTTGAGCCAATACAATCACTACCTCCTCCACCTCGTAGATCAGAAAGGATTTTCCACCCCTTTGAGAGGTACTTAGGTACTATTTTAGAGGAAGTAGAGTAAATGTTCCTAGTAGGTAATAGGATTCATGGTGATGATCCCAAAACCTATGATGAGGTGATATCGGATATCGACTTCAAAAAATGGTTAGAGGCAATGAAGTCAGAAATTAACTCGATGCACTCAAACCAAGTCTGGACCTTGGTAGATCCACCTGAAGGTATAGTACCTATTAGGTGTAAATGGATCTACAAGAGAAAGATTGGTGCAGATGGAAATGTGGAAACATTCAAAGCTAGATTAGTGGCAAAAGAGTATAGTCAGTGCGAAGGCATTGACTATCAGGATATCTTTTCACCAGTAGCCATGCTAAAATTCATCTGCACATTGCTTGCTGTTGCAGCCTATTTCGATTATGAAATATGACAAATGGATGTGAAAACGGCATTCTTAAATGGATACCTTGAAAAAGATATCTATATGGAATAGCCACTAGGTTTCACATCCAGTGATGCTGATCATAAAGTATGCAAGTTGCAAAGGTCCATATATGGACTTAAGCAAGCATCTCGGAGCTAGAATACTCGCTTTAATGATGTGATCAAATTATTTAGTTTCATCAAGAATGAGGAGGAACCATGTATTTTCAAAAAGATTAATGGGAGCGCTATTATCTTTCTCGTACTGTACGTGGATGATATCCTCCTTATTAGAAATGATATTCCCATGTTGACCATAGTTAAAATATGGTTATCTAAAGAATTTGCCATGAAAGACCTAGGAGAAGCATCATTCATTCTAGAAATTAAGGTCTATAGAGATAGACAAAATAGGATGCTAGGTCTTTCACAGAAGATCTACATAGAGAAAGTGCTAAAGAGGTTTAGCATGGAAAACTCCAAGAGGGGATTGGTATCCTTCAGACATTGCATTCATCTCTCCAAAAAAATGTGTCCCAACACACCTGAGGAGATTGAATGCATGAGCAAGATCCCTTATGCTTCAATAATAGGGAGCCTCATGTATGTCATGTTATGTACACGACCTGATATAGCCCATGCTGTGAGTGTCACGAGCAGATATCAGTCAAATCTAGGTGAAGAACATTGGACTTCTATGAAATGTATCCTTAAGTACTTGAGAAGAACTAAGGATCTATTATTGGTTTTTGGTAATGGAGAACTCCAAGTCTTGGGATATACAGACTCCAATTTTATGTTCGATATAGATGATTGAAAGTTGACATCTGAAAGTTTGTTTGTGTGTACTAGTGGTACTGTCAGTTGTAAGAGTTTCTAGCAGACAGTAATAGTAAATTCCACCATGAAAGCAGAGTACATCACTATGTCAGAAGCTGCAAAAGAGGCATTCTGGTATAAGAAGTTCACCGTAGAGATTGGAGTGATACCATCGGATGCCATTCCTCTGTACTGCAATAATAATGGCACCAGAGCCCTTGCTAAGGAGTCGAGGTCTCATAAAAAATTCAAGCACATCGAGCGGTGATACCACCTCATTCGTGATTATCTCGAGAAAGGTTATGTCGAGATCAAGAGAGTCAACTCCGCAGACAATACAGCAGACCCACTTACAAAATCATTGGGCCAACAGAAGATTGAAGCCCACCTTAAGAAGATGGAACTTAGATTTATAGTCAATTGGCTTTAGGTCAAATGAGAGTTTGTTAGATATGTGTGCCCTAGAAGCCAAATTGGCTGATACTTGTAATACACTTCTAAGGATAAAATTATAATTTTGACTATAAATAATAAAATAGATTATTTTCTATCATAGTGTATATTTGATAGTGTCTGTGATACATCTCTTGAGTTAATGGTAATGATAGTTCATATTTTCAAGAGTTAAAAATTTAAGACACAAATTTTTACTATTAACTCATAAAGTGCTTCCGACCATAGGATTATCATGAGGATGGTGATTGATCCGAAAGATTGATGTACGATCGCTTTTTTAGGGTAGATGAGTCTTGAGTCTATGATGTAGAGACATCGGAGCAAGAGTATAGGTACTCGTTAGAGAATGAGGATACTGAGCGTGACCACCTTGAGCAGTCATGAGGAAGTCTACCTTCTCGTCGATGACTGACTCGAAGCTGTAGTGGTGTATCTGATTCTTTAACCTGAGGTGCATCGGTAGTTCACCTTGAGGGTGTTATAGTTTGACTACACCATAACTCGATCTCCTAGCCATTTGAAATCCTGAGGTGTATGTTGGCTATAGCATGTTCATTGTAGGAATTGGATTGCACCAATAGGAGATCTATCTACCTCGGTAGATGAGGAGCAGCCTTATGATGATCATGAGAATCAAGTCCATAAGCCCATGGCCATGGTCGAGTAAAATAATAGAAAGAGTTTCTATTAGGATTTTCACATTGGACTTGAATCGAATGATTAATTCATATGATGGAAATTAGGATTTGACGAGATTACCTTAACCCTAATCCGATTGAGGCTCAAGATAGAGGAACCTAATCATAGGTAACTGCACCAAGAGGTTTACCTTCAGTTTTGATGGATTGCCATCATATGCTGCTAGGTATCACTGGTGGATTTTGAGAGCAATTAGAATGATTTGGATGATCGATCATACTAGTTATCTGAATCAGAAGAGTTCTGATCCATCGGAAGATGTTTCGATGATGTCGATGATAGAGATAATGACATATCCCATTATCATATAGAACTGAACCTAACTGGGTCACACAAATAAGGGTTTGGATCTAAATGTCATCAATTGGACTAATTCAGTTTAATTGATTTGAATAAGATTCAATTAGGTTTAAGAAAATCATGCTAGCACACGATTGAGCCTAATGTTCTTCTTTAATAATCATTAAAGCTTATCTTGATTGAGCTAAATGTATTTGGACTCACTCAGGAATCTTTATTTGGTCTGACTGGAGCTTGTCCAGATCAAAAAAGGATTGTCTTAATTTATGAGATAAATTTAAAATAATACCTATCATTTTGGGTCACCTGTTAATTCCTATTTTTGGACATTGGTCAAATATTGACCCTGGACACTTAGACATCTGCCCATGTGGCATGCGCCTATAGGAGAGTACCTGGGGCCTTGTCTCCCTACTAAAATGCAGACAGGAAGAGGGCGCATGCCTAGGGAGGCATGTGCCCCATGAGGATAAAGGAGGAGTCCCATACAGATGGGACTTCAGGGTTGCTTCAGGGATTAAACTCTGTGGTGCCAAGAACTCTTGTTTGATCCAGTCTTGGCACCACCTTAGGAGGGTTTTGAGGATCTTTTATTTGATTGGATCAGATGATGTCATCCCATCAATCAGATTTAGATCTGATTGCTCAAAGGACTGTGATTGGCCGAGATGATGTGGCACTGCATGGCGCAGCAGAGTCTATATAAACCCTATCTATGCCTAGGTTTTAATGCTTCTACCTTTAGCCCATGCCAAAAAGCCTCTCTCCCTTCTTCTCTATGCCACCCTCTAGTCCTCTCTCTTCTCTCCATGCCTAAGGGATTTTGGGCACGAATAAGGTGCGATCCAAGCAAGTGAAAGGTGCTAGGAAAGGAAGAAGGCAGCACTGCTGCAAGAGACAACGACTGTTTTTCAAAAAAAGTTTTGAAGACCTTCAAGATTAGATCTAGATCTAATTTTTAGAGAATTAATTAAGAAGAAGAAGATCTCCAGATCCTATCCAAGTGAATACCGATAGAGGCTAGACGCTTGCATGGCTACATCCAGAACCTTAGGCAAACATCGGGATCATCACAGGATAATTAGATTATCCAAAATAAAAATATAATTAAATTAGATTTATTTTTTATTTTTATTTTTTTATTATTAGATCAATAAGATCAAATTTGAGGAGTCTCAGATTTGATTAGGATCTTAGAAATTTTTTTTTTGAAATATCCCTCATGATCCAATCAGATCTGAATGAACCTAATCCAAAAAATAGGTTTTTTCCTTCAGAAACTAGGAGGATAGGCTCATCCAAGCCTTGAATTGAACTTGTACAAGCCTAGGATTGACTTAGAGGTTAGGATATGGATGGTTCTCTGGCAAAACCAACTAGATTAAAATAATGAATCCGGAAATCAATCTTGCAGTAATCTTAGTAATTATAGTAAAATTCTCAAGTGAGTTGGTTGTATAGTGGATGTAGGTATTGGGCTGACACTACACTACTATACATCACTTGTTTTTGTGTGTGTTATATTCTCTTGCATCATAGCTTTAATTTTCAACTGATACATTCATCGCTTCCACTGCATATATTTAAATTTCAGCATAAGTAGTGTATATAGGTATATTTATCTTGCAAGAACTTTTAAAATCCAATTCACCCCCTTTCTTGGGTTGTATCTCTGGACAACAAGTGGTATCAGAGCAAACACTCTCATTCACTTGTTTGTCTGTGATCTAGAGTAAAAAGATCAAGATAACAATCCAAATGAATATTCCCTATTTGAAGGACAGTCCACCAAACGACTTTTCTTGTTTAATGGTTCTAACTATACATATTGAAAAGCATGCATGTGCATATTTATTCAAGCATTTGATTATGACTTATGGAATGCCATAATCAATAGACCACACACATCCACTATCATCATTGATGGCAATATCATTCCAGAACCGAAAAGAGATTGGGATGACATTAATAAGAAGATGGTATAATTGAATACTAAAGCAATGAATGTGCTTTATTATTCACTTGATGCCGATGAATTTAATAGAATTTTCACCTACATTTCTGCAAAAAAAATATGAGATAGACTTGAGGTTATCCATGAGGGTACAAGTCAAGTGAAAGAATCCAAAATAAACATGTTAGTATATAAATATGAAGTATTTAAAATGGAGCATGCTGAAACCTAAAATATTTGCTCATTTTACTGATATAATTAATGGCCTTAAGAGCTTACACAAGTCTTATACTAATAGTGAATTTGTGAGAAAAACTTTTAGGTCTCTTTCTCGGGCTTGAGAGGCAAAGATGACGACAATACAAGAAGCAAAAGACCTCAATACCTCACCACTTGAAGAGCTTCTTGGTTTTTTAATGATGCATGAACTAACCATGAAACAAAACATGGAGGAAGACACCAAGAAGAAAAAGACCATAACCCTCAAATCAACAACCAAAATAGTGGAGGAGAGTGAGACCTCGAAGGATGACAATAAAGATGAAAAGCTAGCCCATATAACCAAAAAATTTAGACATTTCATGAAGAAGAAGAGGCAAAATTTTAGAAAGAAATCCTTTTCTAAGGGTGAACCAAGTAAGGAAAGGCAGAAAGATAAAGTAAAGGAGCCACACACTTGCTTTGAGTGTAAGAAGCCGGGGCATGTCAAGATGGATTGCCCCTTACTAAAAAGATCCTCTAAGAAGACTAAGAAGAAAACAAGGATATCAGCTTGGAGTAACAGTGATGAGACAAGCTTGGATGAGGAGGCATAAGAGGTAGTAAATCTTTATCTCATGGCACACAAAGAAGAAGAAGAGGTAAAATCTCAAGCCCAATGTGAATTTACTTTTGATGAATTATAAGAGGCTTTTCATGATTTAATTGATGAACTTAAGAAACTTTCTTTGAAAAACAAAAATCTGAAATCCACAAACCAAACTCTAATCTTAGAAAAATTAGAAGTACTTTTAAAAGAAAAAGAAGCTACAAATGTAGAAATTTAGAACCTAAGAAAAGAAGTTGAAAAATATAAACCAATAGTTAAAAAATTTATCTATTGTTCTAAAAAAATGCATATGATATTAAATTATCAAAGAGCAATCTTTAACAAAGCAGGTCTTGGTTTTAAACCTTATAACAAACAAAAATTTTTGAAGAATTTCTTTGTAAAAAGAATACACTACAACTTCTCAAAATGTAACTTATTTTTGTTGTGGACACAAAGCTTATAATTATGATTTTAGAAAATTAAAAAATGAATAAAAATTTAAAATGATTTGGGTTCCCAAAAAAACCATGACTATTGACCCTAAAGGATTTAAGATGACTTGGGTATCTAAATCTTTTACTTGATTTCTATATGTAGGTGCATCTTGTAGCCAAAAATAAGAAAAGATTGTGGTACCTTGATAGTGGCTACTCAAGGCATATCTTTGATGATCGATCAAAGTTTATCACTCTAGAAGTAAAAGGAATGGTGATCTTTGGTGACAATGGTAAAGAACATATCATTGGAATTGGAATAATTGAAAAAGGAGTTGAAGACCTCACTTTAAAAGATTCTTCAACTCAAAATAATAAGGAAGAAAGCAAAGAAGCTGAAAAAGAAATGGAACAACATGAAGATGATCAAGATTAAGATTTGCCTAAGAAATGGAGGTATGCACATAGACATCCTAAAGATCTAATAATTGGTGATCCATCACATGGGATAAGAACTCACTTCTCTTTGAAGAATGTTAATAATTATCTAGCTTTTGTATTACAAGTTGAACCTAAAACTATAGAAGAAGCTGAAAATGAT
Source organism: Cocos nucifera (assembly GCA_006176705.1). Classification (NCBI taxonomy): domain Eukaryota; kingdom Viridiplantae; phylum Streptophyta; class Magnoliopsida; order Arecales; family Arecaceae; genus Cocos; species Cocos nucifera. The sequence continues at coordinate 1,050,726 of QRFJ01000167.1, forward strand.
ATAAATTAGATGATTACAATGCAAGAAGAATTAAACTAATTTAAAATAAATAAATTATGGACATTAGTAGATAGAATAATTGACCATCCAATAATAGGAACTAAATGTATTGATGCAGAATCTGATTGACGTCGGAACTGGGCTGGAGCTAGAGAAGACGAGAACACCGTTGGTGACCTACAAGACAAGTCCTAACCAAAATTGAGGGATGGCTTCGGTAGGATCCTCCAACGGTCAAGTCAGCTTTTCTGGCTAACAAAAATTGAGCACTCAGAAAAATTGAAATAAAGTTTTGAGCTAGAAAGAAAACGTATCTGAAGGATTTCTTATATAGGTGGAGCTCGTAATAGATTGATGGTGATAGCCATAACTGCCTAGTAGTGGGCCATTCGGGGCCACATGGAGTTTATTATGGAGGATGGTATCCATTATCATGATGTGCCAATCTGTTGAAAATTAATAGTTGAAGTTCGGATGGAATCACTATCGATAGTGAAGAGCTTCATATCACAGTAGTTCTAGAGAAGTTCAGACTTCTCCAAGGTTGTTTGTACATAGATTGGTTTGCGTTGAGTTGAAAGCTAAATTTGCATAGATGATGAGGTCCTTCTGAGCGATCGTAAGAAGTTCGGCCGAAAGGAGTCTGCTTGGCGACTGGAGGGAACCATTTGGGCAACTAGAAGGATTTTGGTCAGAGGTTTCAAGATGGTTTGCAAGTGATTAATTTGAAGATGAGGTCCTTTTGTTAACTTTGTCTTGCACGCTCGAGATTCTAAATACCATGAAGTCAAGACCTGCCATCCTCAGTAAGGCATAGGAATTTATCTAGGAAGAAGCTCTACCATTATGTGGTTCTTGTCATGAAATCTAATATGCAATGATGAGACTTGGCCTGAAGGAGATCTGGTTAGATAAGAGTTTAGCCAGCTTCAAGGTCAGCCAAGCCAGATTATGCAGGGATTGAATATTTAGCCAACTACTTAGGTGGTCCCTTTCACTGTTCAAGTTCATCTAAAAGAAGTTCGACTGGAACCAACTACTTATAATGGAGGAATTCATTCACTTTCATGATTTGTCACCATGCTCGTCCGGGTGAGGTCTGTAGTGTTTTACGAGCTCTAAAGTTTACTCACATAATCTAGAAGATCAGTTGGCAGATTGAAGATTGGCCATCATGAGATTGCCTTGGAACCAGATACCAGGTCGAATTTCGATAGGAGCAGGTTTAACCCCAACAATAGTCTCCCTACTCTTGAGTTCAAAGTTCGAAGGAAGTATAAAGATGGCGACTGCGGAAGTCCTTTTTCAATTTTTCATGCTCATTGGATGGAAAGTCTTAGCATTTTCTGTGCTGGTGCTGAAACTTCTTCAATACAAGATGATCCAAAAAGATAATTTTTCGAAACTTCAGTCAAAGCTCTGCCCAAGGTATGGTGCAATTAAGATTTTATCCATTGTTAGCTCTCTACCATGATGAGTAGGACACGCATCAACCTAAGATCGATCGGAGGAGACCTGCAATTATAACTACCTCAGGCTCTTTAGGATATTTAAGCTCATCTTCTTCCTTCAGAACTTTATTTCACCAAAGTTCCTCTCCTCTTTCCTCTTGTTTTCATGTTTCTCCTACTCTTGAGTTTCAACTTCTTCCACCATTTTCTCCGATCCCAGGCATCTCCTCGTTCGATTTGCATCGCGCCCGTTGCCTCTTCATTCCTCTAAATCAGATTAGGTTAGTTTCAAAATCTCTATTTTGATTATTCCTACATCTTTTGCATCTTATCCTTTCAATTTCTTTAAAGAAATCTTGCATCTTATTTTTCTTGATTTTTGAAGGTTTTTCCAAATATAGTTTAATCCATATGTCTGTCGAAGAATCTAGATTAATCTATTCTGGAAGTTTGGCTCATCTGGCCCTGATGGATCCATCCCTTAAGGATACCAAACCTGTAGAAGTATCCCGACCTCCTTTTATTCCTAACACTATCTCTTGCAAACTTCGACATGAAAACCTTTCCTTAATTAGAATCTAGTTCGGGATCCCTCTCGAGTATGAGCTCGAACATCCTGGTCTCAGTGATCGAGCTTGTTCCCCTCATCTAGGCCGCATTTGCTTGTACACTAAGGTCCTTCGTGCTGTATTTAGACTACCAATTCCTCCTTTCGTGGTAGCCCTCTTTAGATTCTTAAATATCTTCCTTGCTTCCATGGTGCTGAACTCGTTTAGGTTAGTTATAGGATTTCTTTTCTTATGCATCATGGTCGATGTCTGACCTATCATTTCTCTATTCTACAACTTCTTCACATTCAAACATCATTCTACTGCCAAAGATTGGTGGTATGTCTCTTCCCCGTTCGGCAAGAAGGGATTGCTTAAGGACACTCCTATTGAAAAATATGTTCCAAAGTCAATCGTCAGCCTGTTGATGATTGTGCTACATTGTATTTATAATTGATTCATTAATAAATAAAATATATTTTTAACATTTTTTATCATAAAGTATTCATCTTCTAACGAACTCTATTATTATGATAAAGTTCTTAGGACTATATAGCTTCGATAAAGAGAGGATTTATCGATTAGTCCTTAAATCTATTCACGACCAAATGATAGGCTGTTAATTAGGATGACATCGTCTATCGAGCATAGGTCGCTGTATGCTATATAGATTGGTTGTCCTCTTAACCAAGGAGTGTGAAGATACTGGTATGGCATACAGATAAAATGTATGGGTACATCATCATTGAACGTGACCAACTCCAGAGCATTCTACTATCGAGAATGTCTTTGATGGGATGTAGGTATAAATGTCCCTTAAACCTGAGATCGTCTTAGTGACTTGCAAGCAACTCACTGTGTTTTAGTACTGGACTAACTAAATTTTTAATTCAGTAATGGAAGACTTCTGGGCATAGTCAAGTACTTACGAAGTCAAAGTATATTCAAGATGGAATTGACCACTCGAAGAGTTGGAGAAGAATGTATGACTGTATTTCATTATAGCAAAATCTTGGTCAAGATAATCCATTAAATGGATTTGATATTTTGAAATACAATATGGACAATCTGATCAGAGTTAATAGTTGAACTCTAAGGTGTCCTACGAGCATTTTGGTCAAGAAAATGAATTATATGAAAATTATATCCGCATGGATTTTAAGGATGTTGTTCTACACATTCGACCTATCCGACCGTCGGATACTATTGCTAGATGGTTACTTCGATTGATATAGAAATTTATTTTTATACTATCAGCTTAGGTTCGAATCTATGAGATCACATACATTAGAGCTCATGATCTGATCGGATGGTTGATCAATGATTAAGAATTATTTTAGGATTAAACGATCAATATGATTGATGTTTAACCTAATGCAAGTATTATAGGAGGATCGATTAGCAATTTGATTGCTAATTGACTTAATTTGGTTAAGCTAAAGGGCTGAAATTTAGTTTAATTAAATATAATTTAGTTAGATTTAGTTTGGACTTGATTGGATCAAGTCCAATTAGTTTATTTGATAAGCTAAGTGCAAGAAAGAACTAGTCCTAGTTCAACTAGGACTTGGGTCACCCGAATTTCTAATTTGATTAAAAGATTAGTTCAAATTTAAATATGATTTAATCTAATTTAATCAGATTCTTAATTAATTTAGGGCCTAATTTAATTGGGTTGATTTTCTTTTGATTTAATATGATTTGAGAAACCATATTAGATCAAGTCAAAATAAGAATCCTTGTATGACTAGGATTCCAGTTCTTGCGCCATTTAATATCTCACGCCCACCCCACGCCCCCCACACCTATTTTTTAGGATTTTTTCATGAAATTCCTTCTTTTTTTAATGTTCACACATTGCCTCTCTCTTCCTCTCCTATTTATTTGGAATAAGTTATGGACCCGATCAAAATAGATGGCAAGTTATTGTATAATTAGACTCTATATGATAGAATCCCAACCAACTTATATTCCGTCCTTTGTGTTGCCCCCCACCTGATTGACTCTTTGATTTTCATGATAAAAAAGAGAGCATTTGTGCACATATTTCAGGTGGTCCATGGCATGGGATGAGGAGGGGGCGTCTAAGTGTTGGGCGCCCCAACAATTTGCTATATATCATCCTGCCTTATCTAGAAATTTGACCTAAACAAGGCTCTTCCATATCTATTTATTTAGAATGAATTTTGATCTAAAATTTTTATGAAAAATAGATCTTTGAGAGAGATTTTGGGTGTGTGAAAACCATAGGAAAAAGGTGTTGGATTTTTATTGACACAAAACTATGTATCTAGATGAGAGCAAAGAGAAGAAAAAGAGGGTCTTCTTCTAGGGTTACTGTGTTCACCTCTTCCCTTCTTCCTTGAGTTTTCTGAGAGTATCTCACATCTAAAAACTCCTCTCTTCCTTTTTCTCTTTGAAAGAGTCCAAATCTAGAAGGAGGGATCTGATCGATCGTCAAAGAAGGATCAGCATAGTACTAGCATACTATGCGGATTTCCTGCATCAAAACTTCTAATCATGATCGTGGGCTTGTGTGGACGATTTTTAGAGGTCGGACATGCGTGCGGCTCGCAACTTCATGCTCAAGCTTGGATCAGTAAGTTTGAACGTCTAACTTGCATAGGTAATAGATCTGATATATTATTTTCATACCTACATTAGATGTAGTGTATATACATGTTGATGTGATCATCATATTTTAATTTCTTTTTTATATTTTAATTTTTGATTTAATAAATAGATTATAAATTAGATCTAATCTAAAAAATAATCTAAACATGCATACATAATCATGTAATAATCAACCTAGCTCTGATACCAATTGAAGAAACTAGATCATATAATAATCAACCTGGCTCTAATTAATTTTAGTCTTTTGCTATCAGATCTTAAAAAAGTTTCAAGATCTAATCCTGAAATTCTAGATATGGTTTCTTAAATTAGTATCAGAGCTAAATTAATTATTACATGATTATGTATGCATATTTAGATTATTTCTTGGATTAGATCTGATTTATAATCTATTTATTAAATCTAAAATTAAAAATGATAATCACACGAACTGATTATAAGATTGTCCTACTGTAAGGTTTATCCCTTACAGTAGAGAGGTTATCCTAGTTCATGTAGATCTATTTTTAATTATAAATTTATTAGATATGATCTAATTTTATTTATAATTTATTAGATTTAAAATAATTTTAGATCTAAAAATAAAAATTTTAGATTACATGGATTAATTATAAGGTTATCCTACTGTAAGATTTATCCCTTATAGTGAAGAGGTTATCCTAGTATGTGCTGATCTGAAACATTGATCATAAAATTTTAGATTAGATCTAAAAAATTTTATGATCTAATTAAAAATATTTTAATCTAATTTTAATCATCATAAATATGTTAGATTTGATCTAGAAAAATTTATGATTGATTAAAATTAAAATTATTTTAATTACATGAACCTGTTTAGATTAGATCTAAAGTAGATTCATGTTTATGTTACTTGCATATTGATTATGAATCAAACATGCAACTTGGTTGATAGAACCATATTATAAAAATATTTTATAAATATAAAAATTATTTTTGAAGAGTCGAACCCCAATCTTCAATCCAAAACTTAATTAAGAATTAAGAAGTTATTTGATTAGGATCTAGGATTGTGAATTGAAGATCCTAAGACACAAATCATAACATATTGGGTTAAATAGATTAGTGGGGATTAGGTCTATTAATTGGGTTAGACCTAAGGTTAGATTAAAGAATGGACTTAATTAGAGAATTGACTAAATCTAATCAATTGTTGTCTTAGATTACGTCAAGGATGCTCTAGATCAATTACAATAGTTGTAGTTGATCAAGTCCATATCTTTAATGAGATCCAAGATGGACTTGATTCTTGGCTATGGGGTCTAGCACGAACTATTAAGTTGATTTAATTAAAACTAATTAAATCAGTTGGTGTCTAAGATAAATCAGATTGGTGGTCTTTAATTGGCAGCCCGCTTATCTGGCCATTTTTGATGGTGTCTAAGGCAAGCTTTGGCAGATCCTCCCACTGATCGAACTTACCTGACCTCTTGGTGAAATTATGTTTTGATTGGATCACTTGACTATTCGAGTTGATCCATGTCAGCTAGGTAAATCAGTATGACTGATTTAGATGCTCCTAGACCAGCCTATTAATGGTCTCCCTTAAGCTGACTTGATGAAGCCAATGGGAGGATCATGACAAGCTAGTTCATCTAATCTTCTCTCTTTAAATCAAATCAATTAAATTTTCTAAAATTATTTGATTCTTAATAAAATAGTTATGGTGATAACTAGATCATAGCCTCCCATCAAGTAGATGATAATGGGTCCATTAGTTAGATAATCATTGGAGGCCCATAGGCTTGGTGCTTATCCATTAATGGAATTATCATTCATAATATGATTTCTTAGTTGCATTTCTCTAAATGATGGTTAGGTTGACCAACCATAGTTGAGCTTAATTATTCATTAGTTAGATGGACCAAGTATGATCATGATAATGGTTGGACCTAATTGAAACTTTCAATAAAGGCCCTAGCCTATTGAAAAGATACCTGGGGCAAAATTAAATTACTAAAAATTATTTGAAGAAATAATTGATTATGAATCTATCCTTAGATGTACATGGGTTGACCAACTATAGTTGGACTTGTGTGCAGTCTATGTGGATTCTAGTACCCACTAAGAAATTAAGGCAATTCCATGAATTGGAGGTAGAGGCTATCAGTTCGAAAAAAATAGAGGAAGAAACCTTTTGATTAAAGTCTAAATCTTTAGGTTCAATGAATCAATTACTAATTAGACTTTTGGTTCTCCTTTATGCAGTTAAACTATAACCATAGTTGCTCCATTCACCATTAGATAGTGATAAACTTATAAGACCCAACTTCGATAATAAGTATCGAAAGTTGAATGTTATTCAGCAGCATGAAGTGGTTTGTGCTGGAGCTTCCATGTCTAGTTTAAACATAAGATCCAAAAATAACCTAGATCGGGCAGAATGCTTTCACTGTAAGAAGTAGGGGCATTGGAAGAGGAATTATGCTTAATATCTTGATTTTCATGACCCCAATAGGCTAAAAAAGAGAGATGAGTAAGTAGTTGCTGATCAAGAATGTTATATGATAATACTGTTATTCATATGGCTGCTCGGAGCCACAATCGTAGATCCGATCTTTTGCATGAACCTGAGTGTTAATCTAGCAAACTGAAGAAGATTTAAGAAAGATGAGAGAAGCTAGGGTTTTGGTGTTGGAACTAGAGAGAAGAGAGTTAGGGAGAAAAGCTCAATTGTATTCCCTCCTTATTTGTAAAAGTTATAATGTCTTGATTTATATACCCTAGAGTTCCCACATGAACCCTAATAAACCCTAGCTTAAAAACTCCCTTAGGCTAACCCAATATATGAAAGCACTCACCGAGCCCAAGTCTCGTATGCTCTCATCCCCTGGATCTAATTCCAACCCATACATGAATTAGCCCCCTTAAGATCTCTCAAACCAGGCCTTAGGACCCCTAGGATCAACCCATACCCTAGCCCAAAACAGACCCTCATGTAACTCTGCCCGTGCATTGAGCTAGCTCAGTCTTAGCACTGAGTCACTGAGTCAGCTAAGTTCCACTGGGTTAGCTCAGTTGTGCACTGAGCTAGCTCGGTCTTAGCACTGAGTCAGCTAAGTTCCACTAGGTTAGCTCAGTCTGAAACTGAGCCGGCCCAGTTCTATGCCATGCCTATAGTCCCGAAACTCGATCTTTCTATTTTGCCTGTGCTTTGAGACTTAGCTGATCCAGTTTTGGACTGAGCCGGCTAATATGCAAAAGAATTTTTTTCTACAGTCTTGATTCTCTGGCTTTGATTTCTTGCTCCATCTTAAATCCCAGATCTTTGAAGCACCAACCAAGTCCCTTAAGGCCCTCAATACCCGAACCTCAAGCCCATGGAGAGTTACATGTTGTCTCCATCCTAGGACAACTCCTGTCCTAGCCCTAGGACCACATCTATCCTAACCTCTCTGGAGCCCTCGCTCTGACTCCGCTCGTGGCCTCCCAAGGCTTGGGAGCACTACACCACCTACAATCTCTATCTTGGTGCATCCAAGCCTTGGCACACTTGGCAATATCCTCCTGCACGATCCTACTATCCCTGCATGTCCTATAGCCCCTCATGCTCACCTTGCCACTGCCATTCTTTTTTAACTACCGAGTTTTCTTTGAGGCCTTTGGGATGACCACCTCTACCGCTGAAGTTCTTGGCTTATTTCTCTACACCACCTTTAGAGTTGTAGGTATCCTTCTGCTTGGCAGCTGCATCACTTATCCTAAACTTCCTTGGAGATCATGCAATGTTCTTTTATCGACACTCGCCGCATATCCTGATGCTCCACCTAACACTATCCCATCAGAGCCACACCTATCTCCCTGCACAATCCTCTCCACCTGAATTTGTATAGCCCCGACACTGGTGCTGGGATATAGGTCCTCCCTCTGCACCCCTTGATCTGAACCCATGTCATAACTTCCTCTACCTGTGAAGCCACCTTTGTCCGATGCTCCACCTGGAACTGAAGTCCCCATGATGCTGTAGAAGCCGACTCTATCTCCGAGTCCCCAGAGGCCAACCACCCAATGTTGTATTGTGGGCTTGCCACTATACCTCGAACACCATTATTGACCCTTTGGACCCTCTATACTCTACAGATCTGTCCGAAACTATTTTAGATACACCGCACCCTGCAGACTCCTCTGAGACCACCAAGAGCTCATCCGAATCTTTACTTTCAGCGACTACTAATGAAATTTGAGCTTTCTCCTTTCTTGCACTTCTTCCAAAGTGGACACTCCCGCTTAAAGTGCCCTACTTCTCCGCACTTGAAGCATCTCTTGGATCCCTTGCTTCCACTCTATTCACCCTTCTTCTTCCTTTTTCTGTGCTTCTCTGAAACCACAAGACTCTCCTAGAAGACCTCCCTCTTCATCATCCATTTTCGTTGCTCGTTGGACCTGAGCACTAATATGATCTCCTCGTACACCAGTGTTTCCTTTACCATACAGCAAAGTTGTCACCAACGGATAAAGCTCCTAGGTAGCGAACACAGCAATAATAGACTCTTATCCTCCTCTTCTAAATCCAACCCTATATTGAGCAAGTCCATGCTCATCCAATCGAACCGTTGAATATGTTGTGCAATATCCTCGTCCTCCTACATCCGAAGGCTATATAGTTGCTTCTTCAGCATCAACTTGTTGCATATGTTCTTTCCCATGTACAACTACTGCAACCTCAACCATAATCTCTTGGGTGTTCTCTCCTCTAATACACCATACAAAACCTCATCCGCCAAACAAGCCCTAATCATGGCACATGTTCTTTTCTTCAAGGACACCCACTCCTTGTCTATGATCTCCTCCGACCTATCTTCCAAGGCTAAATCCAACCTCATCTTAACCAACAGATCCTCCACCATTATCATCCACATTGTGAATTTTTTTTTTCCATCAAACTTTTCTAATCTTATCTTCAACCTACTATTTTTCATGATCAATCCGAATCAAATAACAACAAATAGATAGATCTGAGAAATACCTTAACTAGGGATGGTGGACAGTAGCCCTATAATCTCTTCCTTTCTCACAAAGTCTGGAGAAAATCTTTAGATCTGAATCTCGCTGCTGATCTCTATTGAAAACTGATCTTCTTCCTCCTTCACGCTCAACCTTGCTCTGATATCAATTGTTATTTCTATGGCTACTCGGAGCTACAGCCGTAGATCCGATCTCTTACGTAAACTTGAGTGTTAATCCAGCAAACTGAAGAAGAACTAAGAAAGATGAGAGAAGCTAGGATTTTGGTATTGGAACCAGAGAGAAGAGAGAAGAGAGTTAGGAAGAAAAGCTCAATTGTATTCCCTCCTTATTTGTAAAGGTTACAATATCCTAGTTTATATACCCTAGAGTTTCCACATGAACCCTAACAAACTCCAGCTTAAAAACTTTCTTAGGCTAACCCAATATATGAAAGCACTCATCGAGCCCAAGTCTCACATGCTCTCATCCCCTGAATCTAATCCCAATCCATACATGAATTAGCCTCCTTAAGATCTCTCAAACCAGGCCTTAAGACTCCTAGGATCAACCCAGACCCTAGCCCAAAATAGACTCTTGCATAACTCTATCCGCATACTAAACCGACTCAGTCTCAGCACTAAGCCGGCTAAGTTCCACTCTCAGACTGAGCCAGTCCAGTTCTGTGTCATGTCTGCAGTTCCAAAACTTGATCTTTCTATTTTTTCTATACTTTGAGACTTAGCCGACCCAATTTTGGACTAAGCTGGCTAACCTGTAGAAAATCTTCTTTCTGCAGTCTTGATTTTTTGGCTTTAGTTTCTTGCTCCACCTTGAAGTCTAGGTCTCCGAAGCACCAACCAAGCCCCTTGAGGCCCTCAATATCTGAACCTCAAGCCCGTGGAGAGTTACATGCCACCTCTACCCTAGGACAACTCCTGTCCTAGTCCTAGGACCACATCTATCCTAGCCTCTTCGGAGCCCTCACCCTGGCTCCGCCCGTGGCTTTCCAAGGCTTGGGAGCACCACACCACCTACAAATACCTTATAATTTTTTTATTTATGATTCTTCTACTTGGATATTAGATACTGAAAGTCCAATCGATATTTGCAATATGTTGCAAGAACTTCAAATTAGTAGGAGATTTAAAAATAATGAGTGATTCCTGAATGTTGAAAATGAAAGGTCTGTTCCAATTCTAGCTATGAAAATAGTTCAACTTATTCTCAATACTAATATCATTTCTTTAAATGAATGTCATTATTGTCCTTTCTTTCTAATGAATATAATCTCTGTTAAACTTTTGGCCAAAAATGATTATCATTTATCTATAAAGAAAAATTATTGTGATATCATTATGAATGATATTGCAATAATGCAAGGATAATAAAGAAATGATATTTATATTTTATCATAGTCTGTGAGTATAATGTACACTTCTAGAAAATATCCTAGATTAGATAATATCTCTGATATCTACCTATGACACTGTAGACTAGGTCACATAAACAACAACAGGATAAATAGGTTGACTCAAGAGAAAATTCTCAAAGTCAGTGATTATGAATCATTTTCAACTTATGAATCTTGCCTTCTTGGTAAAATAACCAAGTCATCTTTTACTGAAAAAGATGAGAGAGTTACCGATCTCTTAGGTCTAGTACATACCGATGTATATGGACCAATGAGCATAGATGCCAGAGGTGGATACTTTTACTTCATTACTTTCATAGATGATTTATCCAGGTATGGATATGCTATCTAATAAAACATAAGTTGGATTCATTTGAAATGTTCAAAAGATTCTGAAGTGAAGTAGAAAAATAAACTGAAAAGAGTATTAAAATTTTTTGATCGAATCGAGAAGATGAATATCTATCCAGTGAGTTCTTGACATATCTAGGAGAGAATAGGATTCTCTCATAGTGGACTCCTCCAGGAACACCGCAGCATAATAGTGTATCGAAAATGAGAAATTGAACATTGTTAGACATGGTTCGATCCATGATGAGATTTTCTAGTTTGCCTATTTTATTTTAGGGTTATGCTCTTGAGACTACATGTTATATACTGAACAATGTACCGAGTAAATCTATCACAAAGACTTCATATAAGATATGGATTGGACATAGGCCTACACTCTCTCACCTACGGGCTTAGGGTTGTCCAGCCTATGTCAAACATTTACATACAGATAAGCTTGGACCCTAATTTGATAAGTGCAAATTTATAGGATATCGTAAAGAAAGTAAGGGCTACAATTTCTGCCATGCTGAAAAATAAAAGATGTTCGTTAGTCTTAAGATAATCTTTTTAGAAAAGAAATTTCTTGATGAAGTAACTGTTGTCTCTAAGGTTGAACTTGATGAAGTTCAATAGGTAAAAAAATCGATACCTATAGCTGAACCTGAGTTGGATTTGATTAGATCAGATCTGGAGCCTAGTGTGCCTACACCATTAAGATGATTCGGTAGAGTACCACATCATCCAGATAGATACTATGATTTTTTGGTCCAGAATGGTGATTCCATTAAACTCAGTGAAGATGATGAGGATCCGATCACTTATATGGATGCTATGCAGAGATCTAATTTTGAGAAATTGCTTGAGGCCATGAAATTCGAAATGAAGTTCATGAAGGTCAATGATGTATGGATATTGGTTGACCAATCTAAAGGGGTTAAATTCATTAGGCATAAATGGATCTTCAAAAGAAAAAAGAACGTAGATGGAAAGGTGGAGACCTATAAAGCCCATCTAGTTGTCTAGGGGTATCGTCAACGTTATGGTATTGACTATGATGAGACATTCTCTCCTATGACAATGCTCAAATTTATTCAGATAATGCTTGCGATAGTTGCCCAGCTGGACTATGAGATCTGGCAAATGGATGTGAAGATAACTTTTCTAAATGAAGAGCTGACCAAAGAGATGTATATGATACAACCTAAGAGGTTCATATTCATAGATGAGTCCAAGGTGTGCAAGCTTTAGAGATTTATTTATGGATTGAAGTAGGCATCTCAGAGTTGGAACATATATTTTGATAAGATGATCAAAACGTATGGCTTCATTAAGAACGGAGAAGAGCCTTGCATCTACAAATGGGTAAATGATCCAGCAGTAGTATTTCTTATCTTATACATGGATGATATTCTCTTAATCAAGAATGACATCCCCACACTGCAGGGAATAAAAGTCTAATTGTCATCACAGTTCTTCATAAAGGATTTGGATGAAGCATCCTACATCCTAGGGATAAAAATATATAGAAATAGATCTAAAAAGATACTTGGGTTATCCCAGTTCACGTACATAGATACTATGCTAAAGAGGTTCAGCATGGAGAATTTCAAAAAGGGCTATCTTCTGATAGGTCATGAAATTTCTCTCTTTAAGAAGGATTGTCCATCAACTCCTGAAGAGAGAGAGCGTATCTGTAAAGTTCCATATGCTTCAACAGTGGGATCTATCATGTACATCATGATATGTACGAGACTGTACATGGCATACTCACTAGGAGTAGTGAGTAGATATCAGTTTGATCCTAAAGAAAATTACTAAAAAATGGTTAAAACCATCCTTAAGTATTTGAGAAATACTAAAGACCAATGGTTAGTTTATGATGAGTTAGATATGAAACTTATGGGATTTACAGACTAGCATTCAATCTAACCATGATGACAATAGAAGTATGTCGGGATATATTTTTACTCTAAATGGTGGAGCCATATACTAGAAGAGTTCTAAGCAGCATATTATGGCAGACTCTATTTGTGAAGTAGAGTACATCATAGCATCAAATGCAACAAAGAAAGCTATGTGGCTGAGAAAGTTTATCACCGAGCTCGAAGTAGCACCCTCCCTAGATGGTTCGGTCCTGCTCTATTGTGACAGCACTGGTGCCATAGCTTTGACGAAGGAACCAAAGACACACCAATGGATGAAGCACATCCTGCACCGCTTTCACTTGGTCCAAGAGATCGTGGATTGAGGTGACATCGATCTTTTGAAGATTGACAAAAATGAGAACCTGACCGACTCCTTCACTAAAGCCCTAATGATAAAGAAGTTTGACAAGCATAAGTCAAAAATGGGTATTAGATACTATGCCGAGTGGCTTTAGGACAAGTGAGAGTTATTGAAAAATATGTTCCAAAGCCAATCATCAGTCTGTTGATGGTTATGCTATATTATATTTATAATTAATTTATTAATAAATAAAATATATTTTTATTATTTTTCATCATAAAGTATTCATCTTCTAATGAACTCTATTATTGTGATGAAGTCCTTAGGACTATTTAGCTTCGATAAATAGAGGATTTATCAATTAGTCCTTAAATCTATTCACGACCAAATGATAGGCTGTTAATTAGGATGACAGCGTCTATCGAGCATAGGTCGCTGTATGCCATATAGGTTGGTTGTCCTCTTAATCAAGGAGTGTGAAGATACTGGTATGGCATATAGGTGAGATGTATGGGTACATCATCATTGAACGTGATCAACTTTAGAGCATTCTGCTATCGAGAATGTCTCTGATGGAATATAGGTATAAGTATCCCTTAGATCTGAGATCGCCTTAGTGACTTGTAAGTAACTCACTATGCTTTGGTATTGAACTAACTAAATTTCTAATTCAATAATGGAAGACTTCTAGGCACAATCAAGTACTTGCAAAGTCAAAGTATGATCAAGATGGAATTGACCACTTTAAGAGTTGGAGAAGAATGTATCACTGTATTTCAATATAGCAAAACCTTAGCCAAGATAATGCATCAGATGGATTTGATATTTTGAAATACAATATGGACAACTTGATTAGAGTTGATAGTTGAACTTTGAGGTATCTTACGAGTATTTTGGTCAAGGGGATGAATTATATGGAAACTATATCCGCATTGATTCTAAGGATGTTGTTCTACACATTCAACCTATTCGATCGTCGGGTACTATTGCTAGATGGTTACTTCGATTGGTATAAAAATTTATTCCTATGCTACCAGCTTAGGTTTGGACCTATGAGGTCATGTACATTAGAGCTCACGATCTGATCAGATGGTTGATCAATGATTAAGAATTGTTCTAGAATTAAACGATCAATACGATTGATGTTTAACTTAGTGCAAGTATTGTAGGAGGATCGATTAGCAATTTGATTGCTAATTATCTTAATTTAATTAAGCCAAAGGATTGAGATTAAGTTTAATTAAATATAATTTAATTAGATTTGGTTTGGGCTTGATTGGATCAAGTCTAATTAGTTTATTTGATAAGTTAGGTGCAAGGAAGAACTAGTCCTAGTTCAACTAGGACTTGGGTCAATCTAATTTCTAATTTAATTAGAAAATTAGTTCAAATTTAAACATGATTTAATTTAATTTAATTAAATTTTTAATTAGTTTAGGACCTAATCTATTTGGGTTGATTTGTTTTTGATTTAATATGATTTGAGAAACTATATTAGAGCAAGTCAAAATAAGAATCCTAGTATGACTAGGATTTCATTCCTTGCGCCACTTAATATCTCACGCCCACCCCTCGCCCCCACACCTATTTTTTAAGATTTTTTTATGGAATCCCTTATTTTTCTGATGTTCACACATCCCCTCTCTCTCCCTCTCCAACTTATTTGGAATAAGTTATTGATCCGATCAAAATAGATGGCAAGTTGTGTAATTGGACTCTATATGATAGAATCCCAACCAACTTATATTTCTTCCTTTGTGCCGTCCCCCACCCGATTTCCTCTCTAATTTTCATGATAAAAAAGAAAGCATTTGTGTGCATATTCCAGGTGGTCCATGACATGGGATGAGGAGGGTGCGTCCAAGTGTTGGGCGCCCCAACAATTTGCTGTATATCATCCTGCCTTGTCTAGAAATTTGACCTAGACAAGGCCCTTTCATATCTATTTATTTAGGATGAATTTTAGCCTAAAATATTTATAAAAAATAGAACTTTGAGAGATGTTTTGGGTATGTGAAAATCAGAGAAAAAGGATTCTTGGGTGTTGGGTTTTCATAGACACAAAACTAAGTATCTAGATGAGAGCCAAGAGAAGAAGAAGAGGGTTTTCTTCTAGGATTGCTATGTTCACCTCTTCCCTTCCTCCTTCCTTGAGTTTTCTGAGAGTGCCTCACATCTAAAAACTCCTCTCTTTCTTTTCCTCTTTAGAAGAGTCTAAATTCAAAAGAAGAAGGGATCTGATCGACCGTCAAAGAAGGATTAGCATAGTACTAGCATACTATGCTGATTTCCTACGTCAGGACTTCTGATCGTGATCGTGGGCTCATGAGGATGACTCATAGAGGTCGGATGCGTGTGCGACTCGCAACTTCATCCTTAAGCTCAGATTAGTAAGTTAGAATGTCCAACTTGCATAGGTAATAGATTTGATCTATTATTTTCATACCTGCATTAGATGTAGTGTATATATATGTTGATGTAATCAACATGTTTTCTTCTTTATATTTTAACTTTTGATTTAATGACATGCCATGATCATGTAATAGATCCTAGATCTAGGGTATTTTTTGATATTTAAAATTAATTTTTATTAATTTTAGTCTTTTACTATCAGATCTTTAAAAAATTTCAAGATCTAATCCTGAAATCCTAGATCTGATTTCTTCAGCTCCTTCTTTCATTCATAACTGGAAGGAGAAATTCTTCTTTGTTTCATACCCATTCTTAGAGTTAAGACTTTCTCTTGGGGGGATATGAGAGATTCGTTCCGTCGAGCTCCCGGGCTAGAGAAAGAAGATCGGAATTTGATTGACAAACTGAAGAACTACTGAGCTCCTTTGATTTTCGAAGTCCTAGATGATCAGACTTTATTTAACCTTGGTCTTAGTCCTCTTGATCCGACAGGTAGTGCTCCATAACTAGTCAATCATGCATTATTTTTCTTCTAACTTTAATTATTGTTGTCATAGAGATGACTCCGAAAGAACGAAATTACTTGGTGAAAGATATTAAGTCCCTTAAAAGAAAGGGCGGTTTTATCAGAGAACCATCGAAGAAGGCTCACGTTGAAGAGCCGAGCCCGATTGTGTCGATCTAGGTAGCACTGAGTCTGACCTTGCTCGATGAAGTTGCTGCCCTTGCACCTCCTGAACAAGAGAAAGTTATTGAGAAGAAGAAGAAGAAGGCCATTAGTAAGAAAGTCAGGAGGAAGGTTGGAAACTCTGGCAATGAGAGCTCTGATTAAGAGCAAGCTTCTTTGGATGATCGGGAGGTTGTCCATTCTCTAATGGGGGGTAGCATCCTCCCACATATCATCGATAAGATGGTTTGGATGATGAATGTGGAGAGGTTTAATGAGTCCTTCACTGCCTATCTAGAGGTAGTTGATCTTCTCCGATCTTGATTGAATGTAGAATGTACTTTTAAGGTTCTAACTTGGTTTCTTTCTGTTCTGTAGCTAGGACACTATTTGTTTGCCTATTCGAAGGCAATGGATCTCTACCAGATCGAGGCTTCCAGAGCCCTCTAGGAGGCTCAGGCAGAGATCAAGAAGGTTTGGGCTGAGGTTGACTGCTTGAAGATGGCCTCGGAGGTTTAAATTCTAGAAGTTGAGCACCGTGGAGAGGTGTTATGGAGGGAACAAGGGGATTCTATAGGATTGAAGGCGGCCTTAACTCTTTCAGAGGACAAGAGGAAGAAGGTCGAAGAGGAGGTCGGCATCGAGAAGGAATGGGCAGTCGAGGCCTTCAAGTCCTCCAAAGCCATGGAGGATATCAAGATTGCCTAAGCCAGGGAGGTCTTTTTGGAGGGGTTCGAGATCTACATGAGGAGGGTCACGAAGAACCTTTCAGATGTAGACCTCGAACTTCTGATGGATGGGCCTGGAGAAGAAGTGGGTCCCTTCAATGTTGGTGTTGCCTCTCCCGCTGCTGAACTTACCCCTAAAGTTTTTGAACCTATAGCCGTAGCCCCTGAATCTGCTCCTGAACCTGAGATTATGGAGAATGCACCGATCTCGTCTGCTATCGTGCCACCTGAGGTCAAAAATTTTTGATAATTATACTTTTTTTCTTTCGATGTATACAAACCATTTTGAGCAATGAAAATATATTTCTTCTCTTTATACTTGTGCTATGGTGTGTGTCGTTTAGAATTCTTCTAGTGATCGAAGTCATGACCCATCATCTCCAATCAAGGCTGAGCCACTACCTCTGGGCTTTTCTCTGAAGTCCATAGTTAAAAACTTGAAAAAATAGGTTCATGATTTGAAGAACAAATCATGCAAGATGGAAGATGAGCTTTAAAAATCAAAGAAAAATTGTTTAGAGTTGACGATCAAAGTTACTCGCTTACGCCAAGTGCACAAGAAAGATTCCATGGATTATATTAGAAAGAAAAGAAATTTCAACATTGAGCTTGAAGAGATTAAGAGGTGCGCCAGTGATAAATATTGGATGTTGACCTCAAAGTTCAGCTCTCTCAAGGTCTAGCTTAATGCAGTGAAAGAGAAGATCCAATCATTGGAGGGGACCTCGGCATGGTCCACCAGCCAAGAGGAGTATGGTTGGGACTAGTTAAAAAGATTCTCTAATATTCAACAACAATTATTGGATGTTGAAAAAGTGCATGACACTTACCGAATTGGCTGGTGCAAGCAGATTGATGATTATAGGAAGAAGCTTAGAGCTACAAATGCCGAAGTCGCGTGACTCCAAAAATCACTGATGGAGAGGGCCGAGGTCGATTCAAGCAGAGAGTCGAATGAACTTCTTTCTTTAAGGCGAACCTTGGAAGACCTTTCTGCATCATATGAAAAGTAAAAAACTAAGCTACGATAGCTAAGGATCCAAATGGTTTATCAGAAAAATGCTGTTAAGGATGTTGAGGCCTAATCCGTGGTTCTTAGGAAGAGATTACACGAGTTGGAAGATGATTGTCGAAGGGCTAATAACCTATTTCATGAGAGCTTGCTAAAGTGGAAGGAGCTTGAAGAAGAAGTCATCAGCTTGAAGCAATCCTTGGTGATGGCAGGGGTCAGTAGCCCGAAGTCCGAGAAATCTCGTCCTTCTTAGGACCTCGCCCATTTTACTTTTTTGTACGTAGTCTTGCACACCTTTATTTTGTAATGAACTTCAACTTTAATGGAATGATATTTTCTTCAATTATCTTTTTGTCCTACATGAATTTGATGTTTATTAATTTCTCCATTTTCTTCACTTCATCTTTTAACGAAATGGCCTTCGAAAAATGCCTTCCTTCCATCTTAGATAACTGGAGGGCTTCACCCTCGCTAGGATAAGGTTAACCTCCTATCTTAGATGATCGGAGGCTTTCATCCTCACTAGGACGAGGTTAATCTCCTATCTTAGATAACCGAACGAGGTTAACCCCCTATCTTAGATAACCGGAGGCCTTCACCCTCATTAGGATGAAGCTAACCTCCTATCTTAGATGATCGAAGGCCTTCACCCTCTCTAGGATGAGGTTAACCTCCTATCTTAGATAACTAGAGGCCTTCACCCTCGCTAGGATGAGCTTAACCCCCTGTCTTAGATGACCGGAGGCCTTCACCCTCGCTAGAATGAGGTTAACTCCCTATCTTAAATAATCGGAGGCCTTCGCCCACATCAGGATAAAGTTCGGCTGGATTGTTTCCTATCATCGTATAATTTTGTACCAAAAATGAGGATGTCATGGTAAAAGAATTTTATTGAAATGCGATTACTGATAATACATTCACAAATTTTCTAAGTTTCATTATTATGGTAGTGCAGCCCCTCCAAGCTCCTTTAGATAGTAAGCTCCCGACTGGATGACTTCTATTACCTCATAGGGGCCTTCCCAATTTAGAGCGAGCTTTTCTTGATTCTAAGACTGTGAAAATCCACTCGCTGAAGTACTAGATCTTCCATCCTGAATGCTTTGCTTCTGACCCTAGAATTATAATAGCGATCTATTTTCTGCCTGTAGGCTGCCATCCTGATCTGGATCTTCTCTCATTTTTCTTCCAATAAGTTGAGATTAGTTCTAAGATTCTGTGAGTTTCTCTGTTCATTGAATATCATGACTCATGTTGATGAAAGTTTGAGCTCAATTGGGATGACTGCTTCTATTTCGAAAGTCAGGACGAATGGAGTCTCTCTAGTCGGCAACTTTTGGATAGTTCGGTATGTCCAGAGTACATGATAGAGTTCGTCTACCCAAGTTTCCTTCGCTCTTTCAAGTCTCGCTTTTATATCCCATAACAGGATCCTATTAATTACCTCGATCTCACTGTTTGCTTATGGATGAGCTACTGATATAAAATTATAGGAGATGTTCCGATCTTCATAAAACTTAGCAAATTTTGTACCAATAAACTGGTGCCCATTATCCGTTATAAGAGTTCGAGGTAGATCAAATTTGCAAATAATTAACTTCTAGATGAAGTTTTGTACTTTTGCTTTAGTGATTTTTGCCAGGAGTTTAGCTTTGACCCATTTGGTAAAATAATCTATTACCATTAGGAGAAACTTTCGCTATTTGAATGCCATAGGAAAAGGCCTGAGTATGTCCATTTTCCACTATGGAAATGGCCATGGGGCACTTAGGGGGGTAAGCTTAGAAGTCGATTATCTTTGAATATTTATGTTTCTTTGACAACAGTCATATTTTTTAACATACTTCATAGAATCTTGGTGTGTTGTCGGTCAATAGTAACTCTGTTGAAGTAGTTTATGAGATAAAGATCTGGCTCTCAAATAACTTCCTCATATTCCTTCATGCATCTCTCATAGTGCAAAATCAGTCTCAGAAGGTCGGATATATTTTAAGAGTGCTAAAGAGTATGACCTTTTATATAACTTATTTTCATATAGAACATATCGAATGGCTTAATTTCTCAATTTTCGAGCTTCTCTTGGATCTTGAGGAAGGACACCATCCTCGAGATAAGCGATAAGTGGATCGATCTAGCTAGGCTCATGGTCGACCTGCATTACAGTCTGGGGTTCCCCTAAGCTCGGACGCTTTAGAACTTCGAAGAAAACTTCTTTAGGTAGTTTATTTGGGGCCAGGATGGCTAACTTGGAGAGAAGGTTGGCCTTGGTATTTTCTGCTCTCGGAATCTATTGAATGTTGAAACTATTGAAGGCTGGGGTCAGACTCCTCATCTTTTCTAGATACTTTATCATACTTTCCTCCCGAGCTTCATAATTATCACTAATTTGTCCCACAACCAACTGAGAATCATTATAAGCTTGAAGATGATCGGCTTTTAGTTCTTTAGCTATCTTCAACCCCACAATTAGAGCTTTGTATTCTGTCCCATTATTTATCATGAAAAATTTAAAATGTAGCACATATTCGATGATGACTTCTTCTAGGTTAACCAAGATCAGACCAACGCTTGCACCAGAAGTTTTAGATAAACCATCCACATATAAGGCCCAAAAGCCTTCAGAAAGGTCTGTTCTTTCTTCAATGGAGTTCGATTGCAACCATGGCACACTGGCTGTATTTTGCTCAAGTTCAACTTTATCCAGAATAGTGTATTCTATTATAAAATTTGTCAATATTTGAGCTTTGATTGACGGTCGAGATTGAAAGTTGATGTCAAACTCTGTAAGCTTGATTATCCATTTTGCTATTCTTCTAGAGGCATGTATTCGATGAAGAATGGTCTTAATTGGTTGATCAGTGAGGAGTGTTATGGTGTGTCCCTGAAAATAAGGTTGGAGCCTTCGGACTACAACCAGTAGAGCATAAGTTAGTTTTTCTAACTTGGTGTACCTAATTTCAGCATCCCTTAGGACTCGACTTATATAGTAGATCGATCATTGTACTTTTGCTTCTTCCTTGACTAAGACTGCTGCAAGGGCCGCTGAGAGATCGCTAGGTATAGAAATAACTCTTCTCTGGATTCGGGCTTGGCAAATAGGGGAGGCAAGCCGAGGTAGCTTTTTAGTTCTTCAAATGCTTGTTGACATTTGGGGATCTAGCAAAAGTTCTTTGGCTATTTGAGAACTTGGAAGAAGGGCATACATTGCTCGGCCAACTTTGAAACAAAGCGATTCAAAGTTGCTACCTTCCCTATTAAGCATTGAACTTCTTTTATTGACTTCAAGGTAATCATCTTTTGAATGGCTTGAATCTTCTTCAAATTTGCTTCGATTCCATGCCTTGACACCATGAACCCTAGGAACTTTCCTGAGGTTACTCCAAAGGCACATTTGGTTGGGTTCAGCTTCATCTTGTACCTCTGGAGTGCACTAAATGTCTCTTCAAGATCTGTGATATGATCCGATGAAGATCGACTTTTGACAAGCATATCATCCACATAGACCTCTATGTTACGATCGATATGTTCTTTGACGATTTTTTTCATTAGATGCTGGTAGGTCGCTCCTGTATTTTTAAGATTGAAAGGCATAACCTTGTAACAATAAAGACTACGGTTAGTAACAAAAGTAGTTTTTTTCTTATCTTTCGAAGCCATCCGGATTTGGTTGTAGTTAGAGAAGGCATCTATGAAAGTAAGGAGCTCATGGCCCAAAGTTATATCTACAAGTTGATCGATTCTAGGTAGGGGGTAACTATGTTTTTGGTAGGCCTTATTTAGTTTCTTGAAATCTATGCATATTCATCATTTGCCATTTGCCTTCTTGACAAGAACTACATTGGAGACCCAACTTGGGTAAGAGACTTCTCGAATGAATCCGGCCTTAAGGAGCTTGTCAACTTCTTCCATAATTGCCTTTGCCTCTCTGGAGCATAGCCACACATTTTTTCTTTACTAGTTGATGTTTGGTGTTAACAGCCAGATGATGTTTTATGACTTCGGCATCAATTCTAGGTATGTCTATGGGAATCCAAGCAAAAACATCTACATTTATCTGCAAAAAGGCAACGAGCTACTTTCTGACATCTCCTCCTAGGCTGGAGCCAATCTGCATGTTGTGATCTTAGTTTCCATCATTTAAAGGAATTGCGATAAGGTCCTCTATAGGCTCACCCCATTCTTTAGTAAGGTCGTTGTGGACATCAAGCCTGTCCACTGGATAAGAATTGGGCTATCTACTCCTTTGTAAGATAATCGAGTAACAATGTCTCACCAGGGCTTGGTCTCCTCTGACTTTTTCAATTCCATAACTTGTTGGAAACTTCTTTTTTAGATAATAAGTCGACACCACTATCCGGAGTGCATTCAAATTAGGTCAGTGTAGAATTGCATTGTAAGCAGATGGATCCCTCTCCACCGAAAAATCTACTTGTGCCTTGGATTGTCTCGAGTTTCATCCTATAGCCATAGTCAATGTTATTATCCCTTCAACTAGCATGGTATCGCCAGTAAAGTCGGCTAATGGAGAGTTCATCTATCCTAATCGATTATTAGATATGGACATTTTGAAGAGAGCATCATAAAATAATACATCGGTAGAGCTTTCATTATCAATAAGAATGCGACGTACATCACAATTTGCAATATTTAAGGAAACTACAACTGCATCATTATGCGGGAATTGAACCCCTTATGCATCTTCTTCAGTGAAGGTAATGGATACTTCAGTCCTCTATCTCTTAGCCGGCTTTGCCGATCCACTGGTCTCTCTCCATCGAAGTCCCTCAGAGATAGTATTGATGATTCTAAGAGGTGGCCAATCTTCTTACTGCTCCTTTCTCTTTGGTGGCTCTGGTTGCAATAGTGCTCTCGGCCGATCTTTCCTTCCTTCAGTTCGATGTCGAAGAAATCGGCCAAGCCAATCTTGCCTGATGAGCTTCTCGATTTTATTTTAGAGTTGAATGCATTCTTTAATATTGTGCCTATAGTCATGATGGTAGAGATAGTATTTATTTAGATTATGCTTGCCAGGATGAGTGTGCATCTTCTCTGGCCTCGATAGTTGCTCCTTGATTTCCATCAGCACTTGAGTCTTTGGAGCATTGAGGGGAGTATATTGTAGAACATTCTGGGGGGAGAGTTCTGTCATGCCCTTCGGTCAGGACTTCTCTGTCGATGAGCTCAGAGAGGAGTTCGAGCTCGTTTGCGCTCAACAGGGGTTCTAGAGTGCGGCCAAGCTTCACTTGGCTTTTCTTCAACTTCGGGCTTACTAGATTCGCCCGCTTGCTGCTCTCTCATAGCTTTATCATCCTTCATTTTGAAGGCCTTCTCAGCTCGGGCATAACTTTTTGCCCACACCAGCATATCAGCAAAATTTTAGGAATATTTTCTCTTCAAGAAGGATAGAAGATCATTCTTCTAAAGACTGTCCTTCATCGTGGCTATGGCTATAGATTGGTCCAAATTTCAAACCTCCAATGCAGCGACATTAAAGTGGCTGACATAAGCTCGGATGGACTTGTTAGAAAATATATCCTAAAGTTAATCATCTAAGCCATAGATGATTGAAAATAGTATATGAATTATCTAATAATAATAGTTATTTGGCTGGTTCATCATAAAAGTTCTATCTTTCTTAAATGAACTTCTAAATTATGATAAAGTCCTTAGGATCATAATTAATTGATAAAGGAGGATTTATTGGATGGTTCTTAAATTATTCATGACCAAATGATGAGTTATTATAAGGATGATAACTTATCGAGTGTAGGTCGTTGTATGCCATATGTGTTGATTATCCTCATAATCAAGTGGTGTGGAGACATTGGTATGGTATCTAGATAAGATATATGAGTACATCTATGAGGATTTATGGTGCTCCTAAGTCTTGGAAGGCCATGGGAGGAGCCAAGGTGTTGGCTTCAGAGATTTCAGGGGCTTGGTTGGTGCTTCGGAGACCTGGGACATAAGGTGAAGTAAAGAACCAAAGTCAAAGAATCAAGACTGCAGAAGGAAGATTTTCTATAGGTTAGCCGACTCAGTCCAAAATTGGATTAGCTAAGTCTCAGAGCATAGGCAAAATAGAGAGCTAAGCATTCGAGACTACTGGCATGGCATAGGACTGGACCGGCTTAGTTTTGGACTGAGTCGACCTAGTGGAACTTTGCCAGCTTAGTGCTGAGAGTGAGCTGACTCAGTGGTGGGTAGAGTTACACGAGGGTCTATTTTAGGCTAGGATCTAGGTTGATCCTAGGGGTCTTAAGGTCTGGTTTGAGAGGTCTTAAGGTGGCTAATTCATGTATGGGTCAGATCTAGATCCAGAGGATGAGAGCATGGGAGATGTAGGTGTACATGGACTCGGTGAGTGCTTTCATGTATTGGGTTAGCTAGGAAAATTTTTGGTCGGATCTAATGGCTATCTATAAATACATAGATTGTATTATGATTTTTAAAAGGATGGAATCAATACAGATCTTTTCTCTCTCAATTCTCTCTTCTTTTCCTCTTTCTAGAGTTGCCATCCTAGGATTTTTGAAGAAGCCCTAGAGAAGGGGGCATCTCCCTTAAGCCCAAGGAGGGAGGCACCCCATCATAGGTCCAAATGGAGGGTCGGTGGTTTATTGTCCATAGAGAACGTCACAAGTTTCTTCAAATCCATGCTAAAGATCAGGAGCTTCCGCAACATGGTATTGGTGCTTGTGATGTCAAGGATGTTCGGTGTTCGAGCGATATCATGGGTCTATAATTTTGTATCAGAGCTAGGTGATGCCTGGGATGTTGTGGATGGTAATATGGTATCAGAGCCAGATTTCAAAGCCTGATGATGCGTGAAAGCAAAGAAGAAGTTGTACAAGATAAAATCAGAAATCTGCAAAAAGATTCCTTGGTATGTCTCAAATCTACCTTATTGTTGCTGTGGTTTGGTCAACCGAAAGCAGCGAATTGAAGGTGGAGGTTGAGAGGACTAATGGGAAGGGATTTTTCTAGGATGAAAGGATTGGGTTAATGATTTGCTGATCGATCTTGGTGGAAAGACCAGGGTGTATGATGATTATGTGATAGATAGGGAGTGTTGGAGTGCTGCAGTAGCAATTCCCTGTAGATGTAGGGCTAAGAAAGGCTTGGTGATGCAGCAGCCAAGGAAGGTATCTCAGTAGAGAGCATCATGGTTCTCTAGAAAGATGGATAGTGTGGGGCTATTGAAGAGAGATTTTCTAAGGGGTAATGATCGAAGAAAGGCTGAAGAAGTGACTATACGTTCTTCGGTGTTTGAAAGATGAGGAAGTAGTCGAAGACGTATTCAGCAGTTTGATCAGAGCATGGATTTGTGAAGGCTTGGGAGTGATGAAGATGGATGATCCATGGAGGTCCAGTAGGTCAGGACTGGATGGTTGTAGAGCGGCGCAGAGACAAGGTTAGAGAGCACTGGAGTGTTGCAGGAGCGCTACCTTAGAGGCACAGGAGTTGAGAGAGGCTCGATAGTATAGCAGCTGAGGAGTATATCTTAGTAGAGAGTATCAATGGTATCTCAAGAAGACTTGAAGCAGGTCTCAGAAAGAGTCAGAAGGTCTCAAGGAGCGTCAGGAGGTCTCTAGCAGCCAGGAGTATCATGGATTAGGTTTCTTCTATAGGGGCACCAGGAAGAGTTATGGTTCAGGTGGAGGATGGATCTCTGGACGTAACTGAAGTGATGGTTGGTGTAGGGGTAGAAGAGAAGGACTAGGATGGAATTCTTTAGGATTTAGTCACTGGATTTAGAAGAGTTGGATGAGCTCTTGGATTTCGAAGGTGCCTACGGGTTGCGGAGGTATCCGAGATGGCTTTGAAGAGGGCCGCAGAGTATGGATGGTTCGAAGGGGGTAGCAACGGTGTTCGAGGTGCAGTGACAGACTCAGTAGTACAGCATTGAGTGGTTAGCTTCAAGGGACTCGATGATAGAGTCGACTTTTGTGGCATTAGGTGGACTTCGAATATAGGTGGAGCTCCGTAGTGGTGGCTTCACAAGTGGAGAAAAAATTTGGCATGAGTTCAAAGATGAGGGTTAGTGCCAGTGATGCACAGTTTCATGTGGAGTGGCATGTACAGGTGGACAGGCGTAGCTCTAATAAGATCGTGTCAGATGGTATAGTATGTGCTGGTGCAGAAATGCTGTAGGTCCTTCAAAAAAGTTCAAAGAAAGTGATGTAGTTGCTAAGTAGAAGGGATCCTACAATTTCAGGATGGTACTAAGAAGCAAGCATAGGTCTTCAGCAATGGAGGCAGTCATCCCAAAGGCCTCAAAGGTGCATAACATCTGAAGATAATTGGTGGAGGTGATGTTTGCACAAATGCTGTCGAGTACGTAGGGATAGTGGGATCGTGCAAGAGGGCATTGTCGAGGGATTTGTCAAAGCTTGGGACACTAAGGTGGAGATTATAAGGATTTATGGTGCTCTCAAGCCTTGAGAGGCCATGGGAGGAGCCAGGGTGTTGGCTCCATGGATTTCAGGGGCTTGGTTGGTGCTTCGGAGATCTGAAATACAAGATGAAGTAAAGAACCAAAATCGAAGAATCAAGACTGCAGAAGGAAGATTTTCTATAGGTTAGCCGGCTCAGTTCAAAATTGGATCGATTAAGTCTCAGAGCACAGGCAAAATAGAGAGCTGAGTGTTTGGGACTTCTGGCACAGCACAAGACTGGGCTGGCTCAGTTTTGGATTAAGCCAACCCAATGGAGCTTAGCCGGCTCAGTGTTGAGACTGAGCCGGCTCAGTGCGCGAGCAGAGTTATGCGAGGGTCTATTTTGGACTAGGGTCTGGTTTGATCCTAGGAGTCTTAAGGTCTGATTTGAGAGGTCTTAAGGTGGCTAATTCATGTATGGGTCGAGTCTAGATCCAGAGGATGAGAGCATGGGAGACATGGGTGTACATGGGCTCGATGAGTGCTTTCATGTATTGGATTAGTTAGGAGAGTTTTTGGTTGGACCTAATGGCTATGTATAAATACATAGGTTGTATTAGGATTTTTAAAAGGGTGGAATCAATACTGATCTTTTCTCCCTTAATTCTCTTTTCTTCTCTTCTCTCTAGAGTTGCCGTCCCAGGATTTTTGAAGAAGCCATAGAGAAGGGGGCATCTCCCTCAAGCCCAAGGAGAGAGGCATCCCATCATAGATCTAGGTGGAGGGTTGGTGGTTTACTGCCCATAGAGAACATCATAGGTTCCTTCGAATCCATGCTAATGATCAGGGGCTTTTGTAACATGGCATCAGTGCTTGTGATGTCAAAGATGATTGGCATTCGAGTAATATCATGGGTCTATAATTTAGTATCAGAACTAGGTAATGCCTGGGACATTATGGATGGCAATAACATCTGCACTGAATGTGAATAATGTAGCACTCTACTGTTAAGAGTAGCTAGCTAAGGCCAATGGAGATAAGTGTCCCTCCGATCTAAGATCACCATGATAACTTGTAAGCAACTCACTGTACTTTGATGTCGGACTGCCTGTATTTCTAATATAGGTTCGGAAGGTTTCTAGATATAGTCAAGTACTTATGAAGTTGGTGTGTGAGTCAAGATTGGATTGACCATTCTTGATTAGCTTCAAAAAAAGAATGTCTTGTTGTATTTCAATTTAGCAAAATTTAGGCTTGGATAATCCTTGTGAAGAGTCACAGGATTTATAAAATTTTGAGACATAATAAAGATGACTTGTATGAGTGTTGACAGCATACTCAAAGTCATCTTGAGCATTATTGTTCAAAGAGATGAATTATACGATAACCATGGGCCAGGGTTTTAAGAATATTGCTTTGCATACATTCGACCTATCCGAACATCGGAAACCATTGCTAGATGGTTACTTTGATTGGTACAAAAATTGATTCTTATGCTACCGATTTAGGTTCAAACCTATAGGATCACACACATCAGAGGTTGTAACCTAATCAGATAGTTAATCGATGATTGAGAATCGTTCTTAGGTCAAACTATCAATACGATTGATGTTTAACCTAATGCAAGTATTGCAGGAGGATCGATTAGCAATTGGATTGCTAATTGGCTCAATTTAATTAAGAATTTAGGCTAAGATCAAGTCTAATTAAATTAGATTCAATTAAAGTTAGTTTGGACTTAATTAGATTAAGTTTAATTGGTTTATTGGATAAGCCAATTGCAAGAAAAAAATAATTCCTAGTTGGACTAGGATTTGAGTGCACCTAACTTCTGACTGAGTTAGGATTTAAATCAAAATTAAATATAATTTAATCTAATTTAATTGGGTTTCTAGTTGAACTAGGATCATCTTTAATTAGGTTACATTTAATTTGGTTTGAATTAGGTTCAAAATAATTTTGATTTAGTCAAACAAGAAGAGTCCAAGTAGGATTAGGACTCTCACTCCTTCCTTACGCCAATAAAAGTCAATGCCCATATTTTATTTCTAGATCTTTATGTGATGTTCTCTATGCCAATAAGAGCTTCTCCATGCATTAAATATCTAAAGTGATTAATTAAAATTTGATTTGATCAAATTTGGTAAGTGGTTTGGTTTTATTTTTTTTTGAAAGAGTCCCAATTCTCCAAAACACCTTCTTTCTTTATGGAATTTTTTCTCTATGCCTCTTTTTCTTTTGTATACTTATTTTCTTTGGTTTTGCATGTGGTTTCCTGATCTTCACACCCAAAAAATAAGGGGAGAGGCATCCAATAGTTGGATGCCTCCTAAAACTCCTCCCTAGAGTCCATATAAGACTAGATTTGACCTAGTCTTTCTTATCCAATTGGAGCACCTCTTATAAGATGTTTTTGGATGTGAAAAATCCTAGAAAATTTATAAAAAAAAAAAAAAAAAAAAAAGGAGAAGGCATGGAGGTTTGGGGCACCAAGTTTCTTGAAGAAAAGATCTTCATCAAGACATCAAATGTTGATGTCTTGAAGGGACAAAGGTAAGAGAAGATTGTCTTCTCTTTATTTTTCTTTTAAGTACTTTACTCTTATTTATTTTATGTAACTTTTATATGATAAAAATATGAAAGAGAGAGAGGAAGAGGGCATGTGGATCTATGTTGGGGCATAGTGATCTTTTTGGACATGATTTGATCATGTCCTGATGAGAGAAGAAGGTCTTCTCTCAGGATTTATTTGAGAACCCTTCTTCTCCATATTTTGCAAGATTTTTTTATAAGAAAAATCAGAGAGTGTGAGATATGGAAACATGAAAAAAGTCTATGGGAGAAGGTTTTCCCTTGTCCTAGCTTAAGGATGTTTTCAGGACATCAATCGTCGATGTCTTGAAAGAGAAAATTGATCTTCTTTTAGGACCCTTTTCTAATGTATTTTATTTTTGATTTTTGGGAGATTCAAAGATTGGATTTCTTCCTTAATTCTTCTCATATTCTTCATCTCTTGGAGTGTCCAAGAGATCTGAAGAATAAATTTTAGATTAACTATTCGAAGGAATCCACGAGAAGCTAGCACTTTGAGCGGATTTTTGTTCGATGAACCTTCGATTTTGTTGTAGCCTCGTGTGGATCACCTGTAGAGGTCGAACGCATGTGTGGCTCTAAAGGCAACAACAAAAACCAACTATGGAGTTCTCGACCCACGTAAGGTAAGAGATTTGATCTCTTCTTTCACCTAGATGCGATCTAGGTTTTAGATCTAGAATCATTCTAAATCTAAGATAATGATTTGATCAATACCAAATCCTTTTATTTTCTGATTTAGAATATATTATGACATATTATAGGTCCTAGATGTAGGATTTAGTAATTAGATTACATACATTTATAAATTAAATAGTTTAATTTATAATTTTTGCTACATTATTTTTCAAAAATGTTTTGAAATTCATGCATGAAACCCTATATATGTCCCATCAGGACTTTCCTTCCTCTAGCACCAATTCTGTTGATGCAGAATCTAGTTGATGTCAGAACTGGGCTGGAGCTAGAGAAGACGAGGCCATCATCGATGACCTGCAAGATAAGTCCTGATAGAAATTAGGGGTGGCTCCGGTAGGATCCTTCGACGGTCAAATCAGCACTTCTGGCGAACAGAAATGGAGCACTTAGGAAAATTGAAGTAGAGTTTTGAGGTTAAAGAGAACGTATTTGGAGGGTTTCTTATATAGACAAAGCTCGTAAAAGATTGATGGTAACAGCCATAATTATCTGATAGTGGACCGTTCGAGGCCACGTGAAGTTTGTTATAGAAGGTGGTGTTTGTTATCATGATGTGCCAATCTATTGGGAATTAATAGCTGATGTTTAGATGGAATAGTTATCGATAGTGAAGAGCTTCATATCACAATAGTTCTGGAGAAGTTCAAACTTCTCTGAGGTTGTCTGCTTGTAAATTAGTTTGCATTGAGCTGGGAGCTAAATTTGCATAGATGACAAGATCCTTCTGGGCGACCGTAAGGTGTTTGACTGGAAGGAGCCTGCTTGACGACTGGAGGAAGTTCGAATGGAGGGAGCCCTTTAGGCGACTGAAAGGATTTCGATCGAAGGTTTTACGATGGTTTGCAAGTGATTAATTCAAAGACAAGGTCCTTTTGTTAACTTTGTCTTGCACACTTGAGATTTTAAACACCATGAAGTCAAGACCTACCATTCTTAGTAATTAGGCATAGAAGTTTGTCTAGGAAGAAGCTCTACCATTCTGTGGTTCTTATCGTGAGATCCAATCTGCAATGATGAGACTTGGGCTGAAGAAGATCTGGTTAGATAGGAGTTCAGCTAGCTTCAAGGTCAACCAAGCCAGATTATGTAGGGATTGAATATTTAGCCAACTGCTTAGGCGATCCCTTTCACTATTCAAGTTCATCTAAAAGAAGTTCAACTGGAACCAGCTACTTATAATGGAGGAATTCGGCCGCTTTCATAATTCATCACCAAGCTCATCTGAGCAAGGTCCATAATGTTTTATAGGCTTTGGAGTTTACTCACACAGTCTAGAAGATCAACTGGTGGATTGAAGATTGGCCATCATGGGATTGCCTTGGGACTAGATACCAGGCCAAACTTCGATAGGAGCAGGTTTAATCCCAATAAAATAATTTTTTAAAAATAAATTAGATAAAAATGATATTGTAACATGACACAAAGCTAGATTAGTCGCTAAAGGATACAATCAAGAAAAGGATATTGATTTTGATGAAACATATACCCCTGTAGCTAGATTAAAAGCAATTAGATTATTGCTTGCCTTTGCATGTATATAAATTTTAAATTATATTAGATAGATGTTAAAAGTGTTGGGGATCTATTCTTGCTACTTGATGATTGCAGAAATAGCAACAAGGATCTAAGAAAAGTGATGGCAGCATTCTGTCAAAACCTAGCAAACCCTAGGGCATGGAGAATAGAAGAGAGAGAGAATGAGAGAGGAAGAGAAAGAATTTTCAGGAAGAAAATGGCTTGTATATATATATATAGACATTCACACTTGATCAAAGTGATCCAACCTAAAAACTCTCCTGGCTAACCTAATATGATGCACTCCTCGAGCTCATGTACACCCATGTCTTATATGCACATATCTATTGGACTAAATCCAGTCTAATCTATAGGTTAGCCCCTTAGGACTTGACAAACCAAAGCCCTAAGTTTTTATGATTAAATCTAATTTCAGATCAGAATAGAAACCACATCCTGTTCTATTCGCCACTCGAGCTAACTTGATCAGAAGTTGGGCTGGCTCGACTGTAGTGTCACCTATAAGAGCTCGATTCACTGCTCTCTATTCCACTGCATGAGTTGACTCCCTTAGGATCCGAGCTGGCTCAATAGACAAGCGCATCTTCTATTCTACAACTTGAGCTGGCTCTCTTAGGAATCGAGTTAGCTCAACCAACATGCCCGTCCAATATGCTTGATATGCTACTTTCTAAACTTTTGCTTGAGCTAACTCTATTAGGGGCCGAGCTGGCTCGATTGACGTATTGACTGAAACTCTTTGATAGTTGGTTTCATTCACTTCTTATTTTCTCTCCATCTATTTACAAGCCTTGAAAGCCCCATACTAAAGCTCACAATCTTCACCTTGGTGCTTCCAAGTCCTTATGAATTTAGATCTATCCATTCCCATCAAATGAAGAAAATAGTGTAGGGTTCTAGGCATGCTTTTCAAAAATTTTTCGAACTAATATGCAGTAGAAGTATTAGATTAATCTAATATTAACCTATGCATGCAATGATCTAATCATAAAATCTTATACTAGGATCAAGACGTGCTTATATGAATAAGAAATAGTGAATGCATATATATTAATAAATCTTATCTACTAACCTACTCATGTTTAGAACATGATACCTGAGCACGGGTTGACGATCTCCATAATCTAAAAATGCTGAAAAGAACCTCCTCGCATTGTGATGTAGCCACACAATTGTCTAGCCTCTATGGACGGTCCACATGAAACTTCTGGCCCCGACCAGCTTCACCGAAGTGCTAGCTCCTCGCTGGAGCCTTCAACGGCCTATCTTGGTCGATGATGATCGACCATCTTCTCCCAATCTCCTGGATGCTCTAGAAGGTGAAAAAAACATAAATAGGAGGATGACAAAGTGATGTGGAAATTTTCATGGAGATTGGGCACTCACAGCACTCAATCTTACCTTCCAAACCCTAGGTAAAAAACCTAGGGCTACCCACATCCGAAAATCCTAGAAACCAGACTCTTAGGAATTTTGGGATATTTGGAACTCATGCCCAAGAAACCCTCATGCACTCTTTGTTTCACTAAGAAACCCTTTCTCAAATATCCTACACACACACCTTTAAAACCAACTAAATGGGGGTGTGGGATAAGAAAGAAATTATGGCACAAGGAGTTTCTTACTCTCTCTCCTTGAATTTTTTCCATGCCTAGAAAAATATGCCCCACTCTAGAATTCTCTCTCATGAAGCCTCTCTCCCTCATGCATGCCCCAAAAAAATTTCCATTTAAAATGGGCTACATAAATGTGGGAAGTGCATGGGAGAAAAGGTTTGGAGGTTGAACTTGTTTCAACCTCCTAACCAAATTCAAATTCAAGTGGATCCTTATCCACTTGCAATGCCTCATCTAGGTGGGTGATGAGTAGAAGGACTCTCCTTCTATGTGCCTGACTTAGAAATCACCAAAAAATCATGTGACAAACAAAGATGGCATGGGAAATGGATAAGAGAGAGAGGTTAGGGAGGTTTTAACCACTACATCTTGAATTCAAAATTCAAGATTAAGTTTGAACCAGTCTAACTCTTGGACCATATCAAAGGAAGAAATGAGAGGGCACACAAATCTCTTCTGGGTGTGGGAAAACTCATGCAAATTCTAAAAAAGAATGAGAGAGGGCATGGGTCAATATCAAGGTGTAGGGAGATTCAAAATTTAAATCTAATTTGACTTATCCAAATTGGTTTCATCCAAACCAATTTGTCCAGACTCAATTAGACTAGGATAAACCCAACCAATTTAGGCTTAATCCAACTAAATACAATTCTAATCAAATTAGAAATTAATTGAGTCCAGATCTTAATCAAATTAGGATCCAATCTTTCATAGCGATTAGATCATCTCATAACCTATTCAGGTCAAATCCAATCGAATCAAATTCAATCAGATTTGATCGAATTCTCATAACTCAATCAAATTGAGCTAATTAGCAATCTAATTATTAATTAATCTTTCAATAATATCAGAGTCCCAGTCTAGTGAGACTTGAGAAGATAAATTCTCAGTCCAGTGGATCTCCTGGTCATAGAGTCTCAGTCTAGTAGGACTCTTGACCCCAGAGTTTTAGACCATTAGGACTCTTGATCAACCATTAGATCAGGTAAAAACTCCTATTGTGTGTGATCCCATAGATTCAAATCCTAAGCCGGTAGCATAGAAATCAATTTTTGTACTAATCGATATGACCATCTAGCAATGGTACCCGACGTCCGGATAAATCGAATAGTCGCAATGCAACATCCATAACCTATAGCATTTGGTTACTGTATAATTCATCCCCTTGATCTCAATGCTCAAAAGATAACCTAGGATTTAACTATCAACTCTGAAAAGTCATCTACATTATATTTCAAATTTTAATATCCATCAAATGGACTACCTCGATAGAGGTTTTGCTAAAT
The DNA here is from genome assembly GCA_006176705.1 of Cocos nucifera. Taxonomy (NCBI): domain Eukaryota; kingdom Viridiplantae; phylum Streptophyta; class Magnoliopsida; order Arecales; family Arecaceae; genus Cocos; species Cocos nucifera. The sequence goes on from QRFJ01000167.1 coordinate 1,085,220, forward strand.
TGAAATACAGTGATGCATTTACTCTAACACTTGGAGGGGTCAATCCCATCTTGACTCATGCATCGACTAAATAAGTACTTGACTGCACTCAGAAATCTTTCATCATTGAATTAAAAATTCAGATAGTCCAGTACTAAAGTACAGTAAGTTTCTTGCAGGTCACCATGGTGATCTCAGATCTAAAGGATACTTATACCCATATCCTTTGTGAGTAACTCTTGACAGCAGAGAGCTTGGTAGTTGGATCATGATCAATAAAATGTACCCCTATATTTCACTTGCATGTCATACCAGTATCTCCAAACTCCTTGGTTAAGAGGACAACCAACCCATATGGCATGCAACCACCTACACTCGATAAACATTGTCATCCTAGATAACAACGTATTATTTGATCGTGATTAAGTTTAAGGACTAAATAATAAATCCTTCTTTATCGAATCTAAATAGTTTCAAGGATTTCATCACAAAAGAGTTCATAAAAGAAAGATATACAAAAGTGATGAAAAGCCAGAATAACAATTTTATTCATTAATAATTCAAGTACATTTTATAATTAACTCAACCGTCTACAACCTAGGCTTTAGGATATAATACCCAGCATTAGTACCATACAATTATAAAAGAGATTTTGTGGAAGTACTTTTATGAGCACATCAGCTAGATTTTTCTTGGTGTGAACCTTCACCAGCTCCACTTCACCATCCTTCATTAACTCTTTGATCTCGTAGTACCTGATATCAATGTGCTTGATCCTCACATGATAAATAGAATTATGTGTGAGCAATATAGCACTCTGGCTATCACAATACATCTAGACTGTATCCTGTACGAAGCCATCTCTAGCATTAAGCCCTTCAGCCATAGGGCCTCCTTTGCTATCTCAATGATGCCGATGTACTCTACTTCGATAGTGGATAAGGCTGTGATAGGCTACAAGCAAGATCTCCATGAGACTAGATCTCTATATAGGCTAAATACAAAACCTATCGTCGAATGCCAAGTATCCATATCTCCATCAAAATCTGCATCCACAAACTCCTCTATCAGTCCTCGAGCCTTCTTGGATATGTTAGGATGTTCTTCAATACCTTCTCACTGACTATAGCAAATGCTAATCCCAACTGAATCTGTCAAGTACCTGAAGATATCCTTTAGTACTCTCCAATATTCCCTATCAGGCTGAGCTATAAACCTGTTCATCTGACTCACTGGATGGGCTAAGTCCAGCCTATAACATACCATAGAGTACATAATGCTCCCCATACCAAAAGTATCTAGAATCTTTTCCATCTCTTGAATTTTCATATTAGTCTGTGGTGACATGGTCTTAAAGAGTTTGACATGCCCAGCAAATGGCAGCCCTGTCGATTTGGCCTCCTTTATTCCAAACCTCTTCAAGATCTTCTTTATATATCCTCCTTGAGATAGATGTAGCAGTCTCTTTCTATCTCTGACAATCTCCATACTTAGGATCTTCTTCGCAGGCCTCAAGTCTTTCATCTCAAACTCCTGAGATAAAGCTTCTTTCAACTCCTGCATAACTTTCTTACTCTTGCATGCTATTAGCATATTATCTATATACAAGAGTAAACATAACCAAGATCCATCCTCTAGAGATCTCACATATATACATAGATCATGATCATCCCTGAAAAGGCCAATACTTTTCATATAGGTGTCAAACTGTTTGTACCACTATCTTAGAGATTGCTTCAATCCATACAGCAATTTCTTTAACAAATAGACCTCTCCTTCTAACCCAGGCTTCCTAAAGCTCTGTAGCTACTCCATGTATATGTTCTCCTTCAAATTTTTATGATGGAATGCTGCCTTGACATCTATTTGCTCCAGCTCTAAATCCTAAGTAGCAACTATGCTCAATAGCATCCTGATAGACGTATGCTTGATAACTAAAGAGAAGACCTCTGAATAATCAATACTTTTTCTCTACGAGTACCCTTTGGCTACTAGGCTAGCCTTTTATCTCACTCCACCTTACTTTGAAGGTGCTTCCTTTCTAATGAAAACCCATTTGGAGCCAATGGATCGAGCATCATCAAATAGATCCACCAGCTGCATATCCGATTCTTTCTAAGAGACTCCATCTCCTCCATCATGGCTTGCATTTATGACTTTCAATCTAGACTCTCCATGGCCTTCTCAAAGCTCTATGAATCTCCATTGACAGTGATGAGACTATAAGAGATAGTCTCATCAATGCCATATCATACCAATTTACTAATAGTGTGCTTCGGCTTGTATAGTGCCACTCCTTTTGCAGTATCCTGTAAGTCTGTTGCCTATGGCAACATCTACACCTCCTTTAGGATAGATCAATCTCCTTGCTGGTCCTTCACAGGTACATCACCATGCCTCCCCAACTCCATCTTAATCTGAAAATGACCCGAGATTGATGCTGAAGGCAAATCATCTATATCTGAGAGCTATCGCATGCTGCCTTGTGTTATCTTCACAACTTTATCTATACTTTTTGACTTTATTATGATGCTTTTCTAGTCAAATGTCACATTCGAGCTGATGACATACTTTTGAAAATGTGAATCCCATAGCAAGTAATCCTTCATACCTTATGAAAATTTGATGAATATCATCTTCTATGATTTTGGATCTAACTTGCTTCTATCGACTTCTTCTATAAAAGCATATGCAGGACAGCCGAATATCTTTAGATGGTCAAGCTCTACCTTCTTTTCACTTCAGACAATCTTTGAAAGTCTTTCATTTAATTTTCTATAGGGAGACATGTTAATAAGAAAACAAACATAAGTAAGAGCATAACCCCAAAAAGATTTGGACAGTGATGCTTGCAGCCTCAAGCTTCTAGCCTTCTCCATTAGTGTTCGGTTCATCCTCTCCATGATACCATTTTGCTGAGGGATCATTTTCATTGTATAATGGCATTTGATGCCATTTTTCTCATAATATCTTTTGAACTCCAGGCTGGTGTATTTTTCTCCATTATCATATCTTAAACACTTCACTGGTTGCCCTGCTCCTCCACTTTAGCTCTCTAGATTTTAAATCAAACAGAAACATCTAATATTTTTTTGATCAAATAAACCCATACCTTCCTGGAGAAGTTATCTATAAAGATGATAAAGTATCTCACTTCACTTCGAGATGCAACGGGTGTCGATCCTTATATGTCTGGGTGAACTAGCTCCAAAATAGCTTCACTTTGCTTGGTACTACTAATAAATATAACTCTATGCTATTTGCTGTAGATACAAGGCTCACAGAGATCATCTTTTTTCTTTCTCAATGTTGGAATCAAACCTCTCCTACTCAACTTTATGAGCCCCCTATCACTCAAGTGATCCATATGATAGTGCAACAGCTTGTAGGTTAGTTGCTCCTCTTATGCCACTATAGACACCTCCACACTATCAATAACTACTGAGCTCTCCATTATGTATAGGTTATTACTTATTCTTCTTCCTTTCATCACCACCAATGAATCCATAGAAATCCTTAAACACCCACTATCCAACTGACAATTGAAAGCATACTCCTATCTTTCCAAGTAACCCAGGGATATCAGGTTCTTCTTTAGTTTTAGTATATACTTTATATTGTTGAATATTTGTATGACTCTATCATACATCCTTACTCTAACTATACCAACACCAGCAATCCTATATGGATGATCATCTCCAAGACTAATATTTCCTCCATCAGATCTCTCATAAGATGAAAATCACTCTTGATGTGCAGTATAATGGAGGAAATATGCTGAATCCAGTGTCCAGTGGCTATCCAACTTTATGATCCCATATGATATAATTAGTATATTATCTCCACTATCCTCAAATAATAGAGCACTGCTCTTGTTGGTCGATCAATCCTTAGAAGTGCCCATTTTCATTTTCATTCTTCAAAAGTGGGCAATTCCTCCTAATATGATCAGGTTGATGATGATATTTGTAGCATTTTCAAGTCTTTTAATTTTCTCAAGACTTTGATCCATCCTTTGATTTGTCTCAAGTTCTCTTCTTCGATTTACCTTGCCTTTCATTCATAGAAAGCACCTTTGAACTAGGGCTTCCTTTGACTAGCTTCTCTCACTGCTCATTAGACCTAAGAACCCCAACCACTTTCTTGAAATTTAATATCTTCTTTTTCATACACTAAAGTAGTAATAGGACCATCATATGTGATAAGTGGTAAAAATACACTAATAAAAGTATTAAATTATAAAATAAACTAATTTATTTTTAAGAAATTAATATTTTTATTAATTTTATATAGGAAAGAAGGCTATCAATATGAAGATCTTATTTTTTTAATTCAGATGAAATAAATTTTAAGCAAAATGGACTTTAAATGAGCCCAAAATTAAATTTTTTAAAAAATATAATAATAATAATAATAATAATAATAATAAATTAATTTTTAAATGTCGGTCGGTCTGGTTCAAACTAGCTCAGAAAAATTGGCTCACAAGATCGTCCGGCCCGACCGTGCTCATAACCAAATCGACCGCCTGCTGACGCCCTGCTTACGCCGTGCTAACATCAGCTTTTTTTGTGGTGCATGGTGGATCGCTATAGTAACTAGACGAGGGCATTTTGGGGATTTCATGGGGAAAAGCATGCTCCAAATGGTTAAAGAAAGTGGCGGTCCATGCAACACCGGGCTCATGCAAGGTTTATAGAGGGTATTCTAGGAATTTTGCCAGATTCGATGGATGCTATTCATTGGAATTTGATCGAACAGTAGAAATCTATGTGTTGACAAACGGCAGATGCAACTCTCGGTTGAGATCCAATGGTGGAGATGCATTATCGATTTTAACTAGGAATCTGAAGGCTCCTATACATGATCCGACGGTCCTGATTTAATCATCAAGAAGATTCGACGACTAAGGTTAATTTTGACTTGAATTGGGTTTTTAAAAAGAATTTTTAAGTAATTTTTGATCCATTGGATGCTGATCTAAAGGCTAGAATTGTCCAAGATTTTAATTTGACTTGTGTTAAGAGTTTTAAACCTAAGTTGGTTAGGATTTCTTCTGAAAATCCATCTCTTAGCCTATTTAAAGGGGGCTGCCTGCTGTTGCCGAAGGGAGGAGGTGGAGAACAAAACTAGAGAGTTGAAAATAAAGAGAAAATAGGGAGAAATAGAGAGAACAGAGAGAGAGAGGGGTTTAGGGAGAGAAGAGAAAGAGTTTCTATTCTTATTTTTTTTCCTCTTCTTTTCTTCTTCCAAAGATCGGTACACAAAGTAACTTTCTTCTTCATCGAGTTCTCCACACCAAGAGAAACAGACAACCAATTTTAGTGAATAAATAGTCTAATTTTTTCATGCTTTTTATTTTATTTACTATTTTTTGAACTTATTATCATGAACTAAAATTTTTTTTTACTAAGGCTAAGATGTAGCCACTCTTTTGATACAATATTCAGTATAATTTATTTTTAATTTTAAATTTTATTCATGAGAAGTATATAGATCTGATCTTAATGCTTTTAGATTACTGACCATCTTCTAATTGATCTGATGAACATAGATGATACGGACCAAATACATTTATGTTATTGCTTCTTGATTATATACTTTGTATTATGAATTGAATTAGAATTTATATGCATGTAGGAATTTTAGTATGCTTTGGATACAGCGTATTTTAATTAGAGAATTTTACAAAACTTAATGCATCGATATTTATTTAAATTACACCTAGACTAAAGGATAGTTAATAAATATTGATAGTTTTGCTACATCTGGATCAAAGGATAGTGAATAAACTAGGAGACTCTACCGTTACATGAAATAAAATTAATCTAATAACTTGAATATTATATTGACTGAGTTGGTGAACCGATTGCCTAGTAACCTATCACTCTTAAGTTTAAAATGCTAATAATTACACTCTCTCTATTTTCTTACAATTTTTAATTTATTTTATTTTATTTTTTATTTTTTTTAATTCTCATAAATCGGTCTTCTAAATAAAACATAGGAAAGAGCTTTTCAGTACTTATTTTTCAATCCTCTAGGAACGATACTCTACTCACTTACTTTATTACTTGATCGATCGGTACACTTGCCATAGCTATAGATTAGCATGCATCAAGTTTTTGGCATCGTTGTCGGAGATTGTGTCTAAAATAATATTAAAATTTTGATCCTAGCTTTACTTTAGAATTTTATTTTTTAAAATTTTTATTCTTATTTTATTTTTAAATTTGTTCAGTGCATGACACATTCTGGACATAGTAACTTACTAACTTTAGATCTAGAAATTGAAAGGACTATCAGAAGACTACAATAAGAAAGGAACATGGCAGCTGAAGATCCTAACGACATCAATCTAGGATTGGATATGGTGATCGAGGAACAGCATGAAGCTATTCGAACAGCACATCGTCTATTAAAAGATTACATCACACCATTTGTAGCCGATGCAGCTTCGAGCATTAGAAGACCGCCTGTGCAAGCAAATAATTTTGAAATAAAATCGATGATGATCCAGATGATTCAATCAACTATCCAATTCAGTGGACACATGCATGATGATCCGAATGCCCATATTTCTAACTTTCTTAAACTTTGTGATACTTTTAAAATTAATAGGATGTCAGATGATGCTATTAGATTAAGGTTATTTTCTTTCTCTTTATGGGACAAAGCTAAAAGTTATCTTCATTCTCTTCCTATAGGTTCTATCACAACTTGGGATGTTCTCATCCAAAAATTCTTAGTCAAGTACTTTCCATCTTTCAAGACTGCCAAGATGCGCAACGATATCACTTCTTTTGTGTAGATGGACATGGAGACACTATATGAGGCTTGGAGCATTTCAAGAAACTGCTGAGTAGATGTCCACATCATCAACTATCCATATGGCTTCAGGTACAAACTTTCTATAATGATTTATCTCCTACTAATCATTCTATGATTGATGCAGCAGCAGGAGGAACCATTAATCAAAAAATGAAGGAAGAAGCCTTTGATCTAATCAATGAGATGGCATCAAATAGCTATCAGTGGTAAATAGAATGCATGATGCCGAAAAGACCAGCGACTGTGCAAGGAGTAGATTGCGTGCCAACCTTACTAGCTGAAATTATAGCCCTTAGAGCCAAAGTCAACAACTTGAAGGGAATAGCTATGCATGTTCAGAGCATCACTTATGACCTGTATGGAGGAGGACACGATACAAGAAACTGTCAAACAGGTAATTCTTTTGCTAAAGCAACTGATATAGTTAATTATGTTGGTAATTCTTTTAGGCCACAACAAAATAATCCCTACTCCAACACATACAATCAAGGGTGGAGGCAGCATCCAAATTTCTCATGAAGCAATCAAAATGTAGTACAATAGCCACCCTTGGGGTTCTAGGTACCTAAAAAGAAGTCCAACATGGAGGAGCTAATGGTCAAATTCATGCAAAACCAAGAAGCAACTATAAAAAATTTGGAAGCCAAGCTTAGGCAGGACCAAGCAACAATAATTTGAAACTTGGAGATGCAAATAGGCCAAATGGCTAAGATAATCTCCGAGAGACCTTAGGGATCTTTTTCTAGCAACACGGAGATCAATCCAAGGGAGCAAGTCAATGCTATCATCCTAAGAAGTGGTAAAAAGCTGGAGAAGCCACATCAGAAGAAAGAGACTGAAGAGCCAACCATAAATAAGGAACCATCAACTAAAATTTGTCAGTCACCAAAATAACCAGCAGATAGATGGTCTCTAGGTATATAGTTTGTCAATCCAAATGTGAAGCCTTACGTGCCACCACTACCATTTCTAGAGAGATAAATACAGCATCCAGATAAAGAATTTTTTAACTTTTTTAAAACTTTAAAAAATTTATATATTAATATTTCTTTTGTAGATGCTATCACTCAAATGCCTAGGTATGCCAAGTTTCTCAAAGAAATTTTAACAAATAAGAAAAAGCTGAAGGAGCATGAGAGAATAAATTTGAATGAAGAATGCTCAGCAATACTTCAAAATAAATTACCATAAAAGCTAAAAGATCCAGAAAGTTTTACTATCCCTTGCATTATTAGTGATTGTAATTTTGATAAAGTTTTATATGATTTAGGAGCAAGTATTAATCTCATGCCTTTTTCTATTTTCAAGAAGTTGGGTCTAGGAGAATCGAAGCCTACCACTATTACTCTTTAATTAGCCGACAGATCTATTAAATATCCAAGAGGTATAGTGGAGGATGTCTTGATAAAAGTAAACAAGTTTATTTTTTCTGTTGATTTTATTATTCTTGATATGGAAGAAGATTATGATGTACCTTTTATCTTAGGGAGATCCTTTTTAGCTACTGGAGGAGCTTTAATAGATGTTCAATAAGAAAAATTAATTCTTAGAGTCCAAGATGAACAAGTTACTTTTAATATTTTTAAAACTATTAAACATCTTGATGATAATCAAACTTATTTTCTAATTGATATTATTGATAATTCAGTATATGAGAATTCTATAGAAAATAGGTTTGAGACTATGAAAGCTAGCAATGTCCAATTGAAAGAGGGCTCTATCAAACATGAAAGTATTTCGATTGAAGTGGCACCGGACTGATTCAGCTAAGAACTCAAAGAAAGTCAAGCTGAAGACTATAAATCAGAACTACTAGATAGGTTATTTTTTTTCTTTTTAGTTTTGATCATTTTTCTTTTCTTTTATTTTTTAGTAATTTATTGTTGCTCTTTTACTGCTTTAGTGTGTATTTTTAATTTTGCAGAGAAAAATCAATGAGAGCTCAAGTCAAATTTCAAAGCTTCAAAGAATCAGACTGAACCAAATTAGGTGTATTTCTTTATATTCTTTATTGCACCTTTACTTTTTCTTTCTCCTTTGAGATAATGTAGAATAAGTTAGGAGGGTATAAAAAAAAAACTTTTTAAATTATGTATCAAGAAGAAAATCTTGAGCAAGATAGACTAGATAAGTGATAAATGATAGAAGTATCTGCTAATGAACGTAATGAGTTAAAGAAGTAGATTAGTTGGTCAGACTTTTAGCAGCCTACTTAGATCATCAAAAGACTATTAGCACTTCTAATTGCACATGCACACTAACAAGGCAAAGTAGGTATTGATTATAAGGCCAACTGAGGATTCAATTATCACTAAAAATTGGTAATTAATATACATTCTAATCAAAGAAACTTGAATTTAAGAAAAAAGCTATCTGTCTAAAAATAAAGTGCAAAAGATAGAGTATATGTGGATGACCTAAAGCCTAGTAATTAGGTCTCTGCACCTATGTCAGGTGTGGAGATTCACATAAAATGGTGGAGGAAAGGCTAGGATGCTCAGCACAAAAAAAAAAAACACACACACACACAACAAAGAAGGGTGAAAGCTATCTTAATTCATGAGTATAAAATTGGAAATATATAAAAAATTAATCAAAATAGGTGATAAGAGAAGATACTTTTATTCTTTAAATTAATACTGAAATACTAGTTAGTCATCACGAACACAAGTGCTGTGGATCATTGATATACTCTAAAAAAGTTTTTAATTGTACTGACTGCAAAATTTGCTTCTTAAGCTCAATGCTTAGTTAGTGATATTTTCTAAATTTTTTGATCTTTAACTCTAGATTTATCTTTTTGATGGATGATCTTATTGAAACATGATATTAAATAAAGCATTGCTAAGGGACTAGCAATTACTAAGTTGGAGGATGTGATAAGTGATAAAAATATACTAATAAAAGTATTAAATTATAAAATAAATTAATTTATTTTTAAGAAATTGATATTTTTATTAATCTTATGTAGGAAAGAAGGCTATTAATATGAAGATCTTATTTTTCTGGTTCAGATGAAATAAATTTTAAGCAAAATGGACTTCAAACGAGCCCAAAATTAAATTTCAAAGAAAATAATAATAGTAATAAATTAATTTTTAAATGTCAGCCAGTCTAATTCAAATTGGCTCAGAAAAATTGGCTCAGCAGACCGTCCGGCCCAACCGTGCTCAGAACTAAATCGAGCCTTTTGATGCCCCGCTTATGCCGCGCTGATGTCAGAATTTTTTATGGTGCATGGTGGACCACTACAGTAACTAGGCGAGGGCATTTCGAAGATTTCATAGGGATGAGCATGCTCCGAATGGCTAAAGAAAGCGATGGTCCATGCAACATCGAGCTCGTGCATGATCTATTGAGGGTATTCTAGGAATTTTGTCGGATCCAACGGATGTTGTTCGCTTGAATTTGATCGAACAGCGGAAATCTATGTGTTGACGAATGGTGAATGCGGCCTCTGATTGAGATTCAATAGTGGAGATGCATTACCAATTTTAACTAAGAATCTAAAGGCTCCTGTACGTGATCCGACGGTCCCCATTTAATCATCAAGAAGATCCGACGACTAAGTTTAATTTTGACTTGAATTAGATTTTTAAAAAGAATTTTTAAGTGGTTTTTGATTTGTTGGATGTTGATATGAAGGTCAGAATTATTCAGGGTTTTAATTTGACTTGTGTTAAGAGTTTTAAACCCAAGTTGGTTAGGATTTCTTTCAAAAATCCATCTCTTAGCCTATTTAAAGGGGGCTGCCTACTGTTGCTGAAGGAAGGAGGCAGAGAACAAAAATAGAGAGTTGAAAATAAAGAAAAAATAGGGAGAAATAGAGAGAATAGAGAGAGAGAGAGAAAGAGAGGGGTTTAGGGAGAGAAGAGAAAGAGTTTTTATTCTTGTTATTTTTCTTTCCTCTTCTTTTCTTCTTTCAAAGATCGGTACACAAAGCGACTTTCTTCTTCATTGAGTTTTCCACATCAAGAGCAATAGACAATCAATTTCAGTGAATAAACAGTCTAATTTCTTCGTACTTTTTATTTTATTTATTATTTTTTGAACTTATTATTATAAACTAAATTTTTTTTTTACTAAGGCTAAGGTGTAGCCACTCTTTTGATGCAATATTCAGTATGATTTATTTTTAATTTTAAATTTTGTTCATGAGAAATATATAGATCTGATCTTAATGCTTTTAGATTATTGACCATCTTCTAATTGATCTGATGAACATAAATGATATGGACCAAGTACATCTATGTTATTGCTTCTTGATTATATATCTTATATTATGAATCGAATTAGAATTCATATGCATGCAAAAATTTTAGTGCACTTTGGACACAGCATATTTTAATTAGAGGATTTCACAAAACTTAATGCATCGATATTTATTTAAATTACATCTGAACCAAAGGATAGTTAATAAATATTGATAGTTTTGCTATGCCTGGACCAAAGGATAGTGAATAAACTAGGAGACTCCACCGTCACATGAAATAAAATTAACCTAATAAACTGAATATTGTATTAACTGAGTTGGTAAACCGATTGCCTTAGTAACCTATTGCTCTTAAGTTTAAAATCCTAATAATTACACTCTCTCTATTTTCTTATAATTTTTAATTATTTCTTTATTTTATTTTTTATTTTTTTTAATTCTCATAAATCGGTCTTCTAAATAAAGCATAGAAAAGAGCTTTTCGGTATTTATTTTTTAATCCTCTAGGGATGATACTCTACTCACTTACTTTATTACTTGATTGACTGATGCACTTGCCATAGCTATAGATTAGCACGCATCAATATGCTACTGGCAATGAACACAATAATAGGAGAGCTTTATCCTCCTCATCGATCTTCACATCAAGACCCAAAACATCTGAGCAAACTTGATTGAAATTTTGGATGTGAAAAACTAGATCTCCTCCTTCAGACATCCATAAACTATACAGTTGCTTCTTCAATCATAGCTTGTTTGTCATATTCTTGTCCATGTATGTGATCTCCAATTTCTGCCAAAGCCCATTTGATTTGGTTTTTATATTAATCTCTGGTAAAACTTCATCAGCGAGGCACATCCAAATTGTGCTAAGGGCTATTTCTTCAAGCTCCTCCCAATCTTCAACAAAAATCTTTTTTGATCTTTTTTGAGTCAAGACCTTGTAGATTTTTTTGCACCAGCACATTCTTCATCCTTTGCTACCAAAGAATGAAATTATCCTTGCCATCGAACTTTCTAAAGTTTGTCTTAATAGTACTCGATGCTATCTCAACTAGATCTTCAATAACCAAACATCAAAAGCAAAATAGTATACAAGAAGAATCTGTTTAGCACTTTACCACAATCTCTGCAAAATTTTGACCTTTTCTCCATCAGATCTAACACCAAAGCTCTGATACTAGATTGTTGAGGATCTATCCTTGCTACTTGATGATTGTAAAAATAGCAACAAAGATCCGAGAAAAGTGATGGTGGTGTTCTGTCAAATCCTAGCAAACTCTAGGGCATGGAGAATAGAAGAGAGAGAGAGAGAGAAGAAGAAGAAAGAATTTCTAGGAAGAAAATGGCTCGTATATTCAATTCGTGTTAATTACAAACTCAATATAGAGTATATATATATACACCTAGTCAAAGTGACCCAACCCCAAAACTTTTCTGGCTAATCTAATGTGATGCACTCCCCAAGTTCATGTACACTCATGTCTCACATGCACACACTTATTGGACTAAAAGCAGTCCAAATTCATAGGTTAGCTCCTTGGGACCTCACAAACCGAAGCACTAAGTTTGTAGGATTAAATCCAATCCTAGGCCAGAATAGAAATCATGTCCTGTTACGTTTGCTACTCGAGCCAACTCAATCAGAAGTTGGGCTGGCTTGACTATAATGTTACTAGTGAGCCCGATTTGCCGCTCTCTATTCCATTGCATGAGCCGATTCTTTCAAGATCCAAGCCAACTCAACAAACAAGCCCATCCTCTATTCTGTAGCTCGAGCTGGCTCTCTCAAAAATCGAGCTAGCTCAACTTGCATGTCCACCTGGTACACTACTTTCTAACCTTCTACTCGAGCTAGCTCTATTAGGGGTCGAGTCGGCTTGACTGAAGCATTGACTGAAACTCTTCAATAATTGGTTCCACTCACTCTTTGATTTCTCTCCACCTATTTCTGGGGCTTGAGAGCACCATACCTGAGCCCACAAAAAATACAATCTTAAATGGATACATATCGAAGGAAGTATATGTAGAACAAACTTTCAATTTTGAAAATCATAATTTTTTAAATCATGTTTTCAGATTGCATAAGGCCTTATATAGTTTAAAGCAAGCACCTCATACTTGGTATGAGAGACTAAACAAGTTTTTAATTCAAAATGATTTTATAAAAGGTAGTGTAGATACAACCTTATTCCTAAAAAGAAAAGATAATGACTGGTTGGTTATACAAATCTATATGGATGATATTATATTTAGTGCTACCAATGAATCTCTTTATCAAGAATATTTTTTAAGTTAATGCAGAGGGAGTTCAAGACGAGCATGACGGGAGAGTTAAATTTTTTTCTTGGACTCCAAGTCAAATAAACCAAGGAGGGGGTCTTCATTAATCAAAGCAAGTAAGTCAAGAAAATAATCAAGAAATTTGGGATGGAGAGCACGAAATCTCTTAGTACACCTATGAGTCCTTGTAAACTTGATAAGGATGAGAATAGTAAGAGTATCGACCACAAACTTTATAGAGATATTATTGGATCTTTACTCTATCTTACTGCTACTAGACCCAATATAATATTTAGTGTATGTATGTGTGCAAGATACCAAGCAAATCCTAAGGAATCACATCTTCTTGCTATTAAAAGAATTTTTAGATACCTAATGGGAACATATAACATAGGCTTATGGTATTCTAGAGATTCTACAATTGATTTGACTGTATATTCAGATGCTGAATTTGCTAAATGTAAACTTGATTGAAAAAGTATAAGTAAAATATGTCAATTTTTAGGTGTGAACTTAATCTTATGGTTTAGCAAGAAATAAAATTTGGTAGCACTTTCTATAGTAAAAGTCGAGTATATTACCATCGAAAGTTATTATGCTCAAATCTTATGGATTAAGCAACAACTAGAAGATTGTGGAATAAAATTAAATAAAATTTTAATAAGATATGATAATACAAGTGTAATAAATCTTATTAAAAATCTAATTCAGCATTTTAGAACTAAACACATTAAAATAAGACATCACTTTATAAGAGATCATATTCAAAATGATGACATATTATTGGATTTTATTTATACTGATAGATAATTAGCTAACATTTTCACAAAACCTCTTAGTGAAGATAGATTTTGCTTAATTAGAAGAGAATTAGGAGTTTGTTCTGTTTGCCTAGAACTCCTTAGATTCTCAAATTCTCTTAGGATCATTAAGTCAACCATCCTTTAATTATCTTATATTGAACCTTTGACTTTATCAAATTTTTGATTTTTCTTGAAAAATTCAAGTTTTTGACATTTTGGAGCTTGAGTCAATATAAGAAAATCTCTAAGTCAACTCCCTTTCAAGTTGACTCAAGAAAAACTCTGAGTCAATTCCTGCTTGAGCTGACTTAATAATGTTTTGAGTTGACTAAAGGTTGGAATCATGGACTTTTCACCATGAGCACCAACCGTTCTTTCTTCCATCTCCTTCCATCGGAAAATCCTAGACCCGTAAAAAGAGAGTTGGGGCCTCTCTCGTTCCACCTCAACCTGTCCTTTGCAATCCAAATCCACTCAAATCCCATTTCCCTCTAGTGCTTAAATGGGTGCCAAGAAGAAATTTGCCTTTCAAAAAAAAAAAAAAAAACCTGCATGGAGGATGATCCAACTATTGATCCGAAGGTAACTCAACCTGAATCTGATACTGTTCATCAATCACAGGCTCCTTCTTCCCTTGTTCACATTTTTGTTGATTGTTACATCACAACTGGTGGGAAAGTGAATTTACATTTCTTTGATAGTGAGCATTTTAGAGTGGAAACTTGGATCCGCTGACAAGGATGGAAAAAATTTTGTTTTTTGGATTAGCTGACCTACCTTGCATTGATCCAAAAGTTCTACTGTTCTATGGCTCGTGGATCTGAAGACATTATTTGCACAATAAAAGGGGTCACTTTTGGTTTGAGCTCCTGGAGACTTAGTGAAATTTGGGATCTACCACTGGAAGGGGTCAAGTCGAAGCATCCCATTGATCAGGAAATTGCCTTGAAGACTGTTCTAAAAAGAAGTGATGTGAGAGGCATCATGAAGATCTTTGCCAACTAGCTATCCATGGAGATGAGGCTTCTACACTACATCTTGGGATGGATCCTCTTTCCCAAGACTGGTAGATTTGACCTCATCACTTCTAAAGACTTGGCTATCATGGACTGCATAGCCAGAGGATAGTTCATCAACCTCTCAAACATGCTACTAACTCAGATGAGGGATGGGATGACCAAAGCCAAGGTGTGCCTACCATATAGCATGGCCTTGACATCAGTCTTTAGGAAGGTTGGCATCAATTTTGAGGGAGAGATTGCTATCCAACTTAGACATTTGGATACTTACAATGCATCTTCTCTGGCACAAATGGGATACAAAAAAGTACGGGTACACTGGACCAAAGTTTAGTCAGGATAGGAGCCAGTTCATCCTACAGAGGATGGAGGACCAAGTTGCAGAACTGATTCAGATGTAGACTCACCTCCTAGAGAGATAGGAGAGCCGGAGACCCTAGCACCACCATATACATAGCAACATAGGTCTTCTATGATGACACCCCTAGCACATACCCTTGCTCCTGCTGCTGCAGATCAAACATCATAGCCGAGGCTAGTGAGACTAGAAGAGGATCTGCTGATCAGACTTGGAGGCATTGTTATTGAATCCTTACGACCTCAATTTGGTCAATTAGAGGCCCAGATCAGTGGTCTGTATTCTAAGATGTCATGACTATCTGTGAGGATTTAGGCCTTGGAGTCACAAGAGAATTCCGTTGCAAAGTATTAGGATGTATCAGATTTGGCATGAGAGGTTGGCCGTCTGAGGGGGAGGATCGACACTGGCTTTTAGCAGGTCCAGAATGTGGTGAAGGGGCTAAGGAACACTCTATCCTCTAGCACCATGTTTGTACTAGTTTAGATGGGACAGTTAGTGGACATGTTGAAGATTTATGCACCTCCTGAGGCAGCCACAGTAGCAGTAGCAGTAGCAGTAGCAGTAGCAGTAGCAGTAGCAGCATCAGTAGCAATAGAGGTTGCAGTAGCATAGATGAACATGGGTGCCTCTAATCGTGGGACTGGCACTTCTTCTTGGCCCCTTGCTAGCACTCCATCTTAGCCATCTTCTTCAGCCCAGCCAGCACCTAGATCATCCTTTAGGACTTACACTAGAGGGAATATTGGGTTCCCTCGTTTTGCTGGTCCATCTAGTAGGACCTAAAGCAAGAGGACTGGCATTCACACCGTTAGGTCTAGTTCATCCACTACACTATATATTGGTAATTCTGACGAGGATTAATCCTATGATTTCTTTAGGCTTATCTTTGTTCTAGGACTTAACTTCTATGTATTGCTCTTTGCTTGAGGACTTTACTTCCTCAAGTTTGCATTAACTTTACTTCTATGTATGGAGACATATCTGTGTTTTTGATAGTGATATTGTCTTGGTTTCATTTTTTATATACAATACACCATTTGTAAAACTCTTAACTATTATATAGTAATGAATGTCTCTTCTTATTTAATCTCTTCTCTTGTATATTATTGTGTTTATTGATGATGACAAAAGGTGGGAGAGAAAGAATAGATGATTTGAATTTTACATAAATGAAATGAACAAACACAACATATATACAATAAAATCTGAAAAATGACTTGATGAACAAACATAGCATGTATACAATAAAATCTAAAAAATACCTAAAAGAGGAGAAAAAGATAGACTTAAAAGAGGAGAAGAGGACTTGAAAATTTACATCATTTGAAAAATTGGCTCAAATTTGGCTTAATTTGATCAAAAGGCTCTTTTGGTACTCTTTTTGGCACTAATGCACACAATCGGCACAAATTTGATACATCCAATTTTTCAATCAGTCAAATAAACTAACAAAGTGGTTTCCCACACCTAGAAGATATTTATAGTAGTTTGGTGCACTTTCAGCACCTACATCCACTCTCTAAGTGATTTTTTAGGAATTTCTACTATAATCACCTGATTACAGCATGTTTATTTTCACTGGGCTCACAAATAAACCTAATTAGTTTTACTCGAGCCAACCAATCAAAATCTTTACAAGCCTTCAACCTAAGACTCCTCCAAACTAAACTAAGTTTGGTACAATAATAACCCTTCAAGTTTCAGCCCCAGCTGAAACTTTTACAGCAAATTTGATAAAGAAGTAAATACAACACTGTAAAATCCTGTTTTAGTTTGGATAGTTATCACCGTAGCTTTTTTTCTTGAGGATGCTTTGAATGTTTCTAATAAATGCTCTCTTTCTTCTTTAAAAGCACTCAGAAGGACCAAAAAAGTATTGAATGAGAGTTGGTGAACTTTCTTCCAGACTAACTTTACTCAAAGTGCTCTCTTTTTCTCTTTTAGGTTATATCCAGATCTTAAACTATATTTTTCTTTTATATTTTTTTTTCTTTTATCCTTAATCATTTTCAAATGATTTTTGATGATTTGACAAGAATTTTGATCATTTATGACTATTAGAGATCTATGTTAGCCATTGAAAAAAGATTCTGGGCAAAAGCAGACTTCTGCAGAACTAGTCGTTGTGCCTGTTAGACTCCATCGAGCTAACTCAATTCGGCTTCGGACTGGCTCGAGTATAGTTTCTATGCAAAGCATCATTCTGTTCTTTTGAGAGAGCCGACTCGATTTTATGTCGAGCTGGCTTGATTGGCAATCAGCAAAAATAGTATTTTCTATTGATCTGAGATAGCCGGCTCAGCTGAGAATCAAGTTGGCTCGATCAGCAGAACTTTCAAACAAGTCTTCTGGCACTCTGAGATAGCTGGCTCGACTGAAAATCAAGTTAGCTTGATCAATAGTTTTTCAAAACTGATCTTCTACCTTTTTGAGACAGCCGACTCGAATCTAAATTGAGCTGGCTCGACTGTGTGCCAAGCCAAAGAAATAAGTGTGTGTCGTGCCAGGGCTGGCTTGAATCAAGGATGGGTCAGCTCGAGCTTTGAGAGAGGATTCTTGTTACTCCAAAACCATTTCAAAAATAGTTCCAAATACCTCAAAGGATCTTCATTTGATTATGGATTCATTTAACTACCTTTTTCTTTCTACAAAAAATAGAATTTGACATTCTTGAAAAGTATTAGTATGAAGGTTATGCTCTAATATTTTGTAATCATCAAAATCATTCTTGGGGGCAGCAATCTCCTTCTTTTTGATGATGATAAAATATTGAGCATATCAAAGTAAAAATATATTATGGATTTAAAGAGATATATAAAGAGATATTATAAATTTCAATATGCACAAGTAATTATGATAAATCAGAATGTACAAATATTAGAAGGGATGGATGCTTTACAAAGTTAAGATATATAATAGCTTGCATTAGCTCTCCCTTAATGAATGCATTTTATCCATAATAATATTTAAATTAATTAAGGATAATTAATTGAATAGAGATCCAATTTATATGCTCAAGTTTATATGCTCAAGTATTTCTTCTCTCCCTTTTTGTCAACATTAAAAGGATAAGTGATAGAGCAATACAATCATGACAAACATTACAAACATTGAAACTAATAAATTTTCATTAAAAGATGAAGTTAATTACATGTTTGTATTGTTTACAAAAAGATACGACCAAACAATACAACATTAGAGTTCATTTCAAAAGCATGGCAAAAAGATAAGATTTTGGTCCTAAGGCAACTATTCCTCATCTGAGAAAATTCAATGATGGGACCAGAAGAGGAGGTGAAAGGTGCAGTTGGTTTGCTCCGGACTCTTGCAAAAGATCCGGGGTGAGAGGTTGGGAAGCCAATACCGGGTCTAATGGTAGCATTGAAAGGGGGTTTGGCAAAAGAGGATTGAGGTTGACTAGGTGAAGGTCTAGGCTGTGATGAGGGAGGGGAAATCTAAGAGGCTAGATCACCCAACATTCTATATAATTTTTGAAGTGCTGAAATCATAATGTCGGTGCCGCCATACTAAGTGATGATAAGTTCTTCAATCCTTCTACTAATCTTGGCCACTTTCCCAGTCAATACCTCAATCTGTCCAGAAGATCCATTGTTTTTCTAAAATTTTGATTCTTTAAGATAGATTAGTTGTTTACTAGCTAATCATATCGATCTATCCTCAGATGAAATTCTTTGTTCTTCTAGATTTTGAGTGAATGGAAGTTTAAGGTCAGAAAACATGTCATCCAATTTTCTTGAGATTTATCCCACAACTTGCTCTACAATACTATCAACTGAAAAACTTGAAAAAGCTATGGAGCATAAGAAGAAGTCGGATGATGTTCTCCAGCAACTGATCCTGGTGTTGGTGCGGGTACAGGGGATAATGGAGGAGCAGTAGGTGCCGATGAGAAAGGCCCATCTGAATCTGAAAAAGAGGATGATTCTGAGATGTGAGGATGCACTTCTTTGTTTTCTCTAATCCATACATTATTTTTTTCTTAAATTTCATCCGATATAAAGTTTGAATGGTGTAGTAGTCAGTGTGAGTGAGAGCTTTAGAAATTTTTCCCTCCTAGTCTATACCTGCCTCAGTGAACAAGAGGGTGAAGACCATTCCGTACGGCAAGCAAGCTTTTCCTTTTAATCTACCAGTAGCGCTCTTGATCTGTTCTATCATCATGAAGGATAGATTTAATGATGTTCCATTTATCATATGTACAACTACTGCTAAATCCTTTGAAGATAGCCAATCAAATCTCCCAATCCTTGGAAAGAAAATTTTGCACAATAGGCTCTAGAGAAGCTTCAACTCGACTGGCAAAATGTTTGCATTGTAGATATCCTGGTGGTCAATATTTTCTCTACCAATGAGCCTTTTAAGTTCTTCAAAGTCATTATCTAGACTAGAGGCTTGAATTCCACCATGAGGCATGTGTAAAAAGTGCCCTAATCTTCTTGGGTCCAAAATGATTTCTATTTCTTTAACCTTTGACCAAATGGAGTCCAAACCAATCCTTAGATTTTCAAAGAACTCTCTTACAAGCTAAGGATAAGTAAAAATATCCAATGAACAAATCATTTTCCACCCTTACTGTCGAATCCATGAGGCAATCAGAAAGTTTTTTTTATCCAAAAATTCAAAACTAACCTTTCTTCTTGTGGTGATAGCTTTGGAAGCCATTAATAGACGGTTTGGAGAAGTAGAAGGCACTGAGCTCATTGTTCTCCTCTTTTTTGAGCGAATGACCAATTGTTCTTCCATGCGGTGCTTCTTCAAGACTGTTGCACGAAATTTGGATGCCATCCTTCTCAGATTTGAGAGGGTTTGAGGTGTGGATTAAGAGAAAAAGTGATTTAGAAGATTTTTGGAGAGTAGCCGGAAAAAAGATTGAGGTGGGGCAGGCTCAGAACGATGAATAGGACTTTTGGAAAGAGGGATCGACATAAGGACTAAGCTCCGACCGTCGAGCAAGCTCGATTTTCAATCGAGCCAGCTCGACAGTCGAGCTAGCTCAAAGGTGTATTCTAGTCAGCTCGAACCGAGGAAAAAATTAAATTTTAAATTAATTTGAATCTTCAAACAATTATAATTAACTCAAATCAACTTATGAAAAAGAGTGATAAAGAGATAACAATTATTCAAAGAGGATTGCGAATTCCTAGTTCACCTCTAATTGTATTGTATCTATCTTTATTTAAGGATTTTGTAAAAATGTCTATCAATTGATTTTCAGTTGAAATGAATTCGAGTATTATGTCATCTTTTTGATCATGATCTTTGATAAAGTGATGCCTAATTTTAATATGTTTTATTCTAGAGTATTGAATAGAATTTTTAGTTAAGTTTATGGCACTTGTGTTGTCATATTTTAATAGAATTTTATGTTGTTCAATACCATAATCCTTAAGTTGTTGCTTAATCTAAAAGAGTTGAGTATAGCAAGTTTTGGCTATAACGTACTCGACCTCGATCGTGGACAAAGCTACCAAATTTCTCCTTTTACTAAACCAAGAGATTAAGTTTAACCCAAAGAATTGACATGTACCAAAAGTACTTTTTCTATCAATTCTACAACCTCCATAATCAGCATCAGAAAAATCAATTAAATTAATTAAGGTTTGCTTAGAATACCATAATCCTAAGTTTTGTGTACCTAATAAATATTTTAAGATTCTTTTAATAGTAGTCATGTGAGATTCCTTAGGATCATATTGAAATCTAGCACATATACAAACATTAAAAAGTATATCAGGTCTAGTAGCAGTTAAATAAAGTAGAGAGCTAATTATACCTCTATAAAATTTTTGATTGATACTCTTACCATATTCATCTTTATCCAATTTGCAAGATGGGCTCATGGGTGTGCCAATTTTCTTTGCATTCTCCATTCCAAACTTCTTTAATACTTCTTGTATAAACTTGATTTGGGAAAGAAAAATATCTTTCTTAGTTTGTTTGATTTGAAGCCCAAGGAAGAATGTTAGCTCCCCCATCATGCTCATTTCAAATTCACCCTGCATTAACTTGGCAAATTCTTAATACAGATTTTCATTAGTTGAACCAAAGATAATATCATCTACGTATATTTGAACAACAAGCAGATCTGATTTCTTTTTTTAAAAAAATAATATAGTATCTATATTACCTCTAGAAAAGTTATTATTGAGCAGAAATTTACTTAATCTATCATACCATGCTCTTGGTGCTTCAAACCATACAATGCTTTATTGAGTTTGAAAACATGATTTGAAAGACTATGATTTTCAAAGCCTGGTGGTTGCTCTATATAAACCTCTTCAACAATAAAACCATTTAAGAATGCACTTTTTACATCCATTTGGAATAATTTGAAATTCATAAAATAAGCAAAAGCAAGTAGCAATCTAATAGCCTCTAATCTTGCTATAGGTGCATAAGTTTCATCAAAATCTATTCCTTTTTCTTGATTATATTCTTTAGCTACTAATCTAGCTTTATTTCTTATTATATTATCATTTTCGTCAAGCTTATTTTTGAATACCCATTTCATGCCAATGATAGGATGATTAAAGGGTCTATCAACCAGTGTCCATACTTTGTTTCTTTTGAATTGATTTAATTCCTCTTGCATGAAAATTAACCAATTTGTATCATTTCTACTTCTTCAATTATTTTAGGTTCTATTTGAGAGACAAATGCAAGATAATTATGATGTTCTCCAAAATTAGATTTAGTTCTTACTCCTTGAGATAGATCACCAATTATAAGGTCTTTAGGATGATTATGTGCATACCTCTATTCTTTGGGCATATCTGAATGTTTTTGGTTCATATATTCTTCTTGTACTTCTTCATGTCATTGTTGTTTGGCTCACTTTCTTCATCATGATTTGATTTAAAACCTTTCAAGGTAAGTTCTTTCACTTTTTTTTTAAAATTTTCTACATCATCATCAAAAGCATCTTTCTTTTTTGATGAAAGATTGTTAGATTTATCAAAGACAATGTGAATAGATTCTTCAACAACTAAAGTATGCTTGTTGAAGATTCTAAATGCTTTGCTTGATGTTGAGTATCCAAGAAAGATACCCTCATCAGACTTAGCATCAATTTTTTTAAGATTATCTTTTTCATTATTTAATATAAAATATTTGCATCCAAATACATGAAAATAATTGATATTAGGCTTTCTACCTTTCCAAAGCTCATAGGAGGTTTTCTTAAGAATGGGATGGATTAAAATATGATTCAGAATATAACAAGCAGTGTTAATGGCTTCAGTCCAAAAATATTTTAGAAGGCTTGCTTTACATAAAATAGTTCTAGCCATTTCTTCTAAGTCCTATTCTTTCTCTCAACAATGCCATTTTGCTAAGATGTTCTTGGAGTAGAAAGTTATGTTCTATTCCATTTTCATTATAAAATATTTTAAAGTTTTAATTTTTAAATTCAGTACCATGATCACTTCTGATTTTAATTATTGTTGAGTTCTTTTCATTCAAAACCTTTCTATAGAATTTTGAAAAAATAGTAAAAGCTTTATCTTTATATGCTAAAAATAGAATCCAAGTAAAACATGAAAAATAATCTATGATCATAACTCCATATTTCTTTCCTCCTAGGCTTGAGGTCCTAGTAGATCCAAATAAGTCCATGTAAATTAATTCTAGAGGTCTAGATGTTGAAATAATATTTTTGGATTTGAAACTCCTTCTAGTTTGTTTACCAAGTTGACATGCATCACAAATATGATCATTTTCAAAATTTAATTTAGGTAAGCCTTTGACTAAGTCTTCGGCAACCAATTTTGATAATGTGTGCATGCTTGCATGACCTAATCTATGATGCTACAGCCAAGTTGTTTCTTTGATCTTAGTATCTTTAGCAATAAGACATTGGCTGCTCTTCATGATTATCTCATCAAGATCAATCATGTAGATATTTTCACATCTATGTCCACTGAACATGATACTATTATCAAAGGGACTAGTGACTATGCATAGAGATGATTCAAAAATAACTTTGAACTCTTTGTCACACAATTGACTTATGCTTAATAAATTATTCTTTAAGTTATCAATAAGTAAAACATTCTCAATAAAGATGGAGGGAGAGAGTTTGATTTTACCAATACCAATACTTTTTTCTTTTTCATTATCACAAAAAGTAACCAATCCTCCATTCTTTTTCTCAAGGATGATGAATTGATTCTTATCACCCGTCATATATCTTGAACAGCCATTGTCTAAATACCATGCTCTTTCAACTTCATTAGCTGCAAGACATTCTTGCAAAATAATTAAGTGGCTAATTTAGGTATTTAAGTTTTCTTGGGTCCTTTAGGGTTAGCATTCATGGTTTCCTTGGAAACCCAAACTTTCTTAACTGAATTTCCATTAGTTTTACTATAAATACATGTATGTGCTTTGTATCCTATCTTACCATAGTAGAAACAAGCAATATTTGAAAAGAAATATGATGATGTTGATTTAGTGTAAAAATTCTTTAAGAGCTTTTGTTTCTTGTTAGGATTATAATCTATTCTAGCTTTATCATAGATAGCTTTTTGGTTATTTAAGATCATTTTTATTTTTCAGAACTACATGTGAACTTATCAACCAATGGATTTAGCATTTGAACTTTCTTTCTCAATGAATCATTTTTATCTACTAAAATCTTATTTCTTTGTTGAATTTCATCTTTTTTCTTGGATAAGATATCACATGTTATTTTTAGATTTTTATTTTTATTAGAAATCTTTCTAAATTCCTTTATTAGATCGTAAAAGGCATCTTGTAATTCATTAAAAGAATATTTTTGAGCGATTTTGGAGTTTACCTCATTTTCTTGTGCCATGAAACACAGGTTTACGATATCTTTAGATTCTTCATCGGAGCTAGATTTGTCACTGTCGCTCCATGTTGCAATCATTGTTCTCTTTTCGGCCTTCTTAACACTTTTCTTTAAGTTGGAGCAATCATCCTTGAAGTGTCCAGGTCTTTTGCACTCAAAGCATAAAGGTAGTTCCCTTTCTTTATCCTTGTCCTTGCTTATTTCACCTCTGTTAAAAGGTTTCTTCTTGAATTCTTACTTTCTTCTTCTTATAAACTTCTTAAACTTTCTTGTAATCAGTGCTATGTCCTCATCTTCTTCATCTTCATCTGTTAACCCATCTTCTTCTTCATCAATTATAGTAAATTTGAGGGCTATGGTCCACTTCTTTTTTCCTTCATCTTCATTATGCTGCTTCATAGTGATTTCATGGATCATCAGCAATCCAATCAGCTCTTCCAAGGGCAGCTTATTCAAGTCTTTAGCCTCTTGAATTGCAGTAACCTTTGCCTCCCATGACTTCGGCAAAGACCTAAGGATTTTTCTTACCAAATCACTATTAGAATAAATCTTTCCAAGACTTTTTAGACCATTAGTTATATTAGTGAAACGAGTGAACATTTTTTTGATTGATTCAGTGGATTCCATTTTGAAAAGCTCATATTGGTGCGCTAGCATGTCAAAATTAGATTCCTTAACTTGGTTTGTACCCTCATGAGTGACTTCAAGTCTATCCCAAATTTTTTTTGCAGAATTGCAAGTAGAGATTCGGTTAAACTCGTTGGCATCCAAGGCATAATACAAGACGTTCATAGCCTTGGCATTTAGCAGAATTGATCTATTATCTTCCTCACTCCAATCCTTTTTAGGTTTGGGTATGCTAATGCCATCGACTATAATAGTGGATGTGTGCGGCCCATTGATTATGACACTCCATATATCATAATCAAGAGCTTGAATGAAGATTCTCATGCATGCTTTCCAATATATGTAGTTTGTGCCATTGAAAAATGATGGTCTGTTGGTGGATTATCCTTCAGCAAGTGAACCTCACGATTATGTTGTCATGATCTTTATCTCCTAGTGGTTAGATCAGTGCTAGTTGAGAACCAAGCTTTGATACCACTTGTTGCCCAGCTAGACAATCCAAGAGGGGGGATGAATTGGGTTATTAAAATTTTTAGCAAATTTGGTAAGTGATATGCAAAGTAAATAAAATACTATGCATAATAGAAAATTACTAACCAGTAGAAGAAAAGACCAACACACAAGAGGAGAAGCACACACACAAGCACAATAGATTTATAGTGGTTCGGTGCACTTCCAGCACCTACATCCACTCCCCAAGCGATTTCTTAAAATATTTTACTATAATCACCTGATTATAGTGTGTTTGTTTTACCGAACTCACAAACAAATTCAATTGATTTTATCCAGGCCAACCAATCAAAACCTTTACAATCCTTTAACCTAAAGCTCTCCCAAACTAAACTAAGTTTGGTACAACAATAACCCTTCAAGTTTCAGCTCCAGCTGAAACTTTTACACCAAATTTGATAAAGAAGTAAATACAACACTGTAAAAACCTATTTCGATTTGGATAGTTGTTGCTGTAGCTTTTATTCTTGAGGATGCTTTGAATGTTTCTAATAAATGCTCTTTTTTCTCTTTGAAAGCACTTAGAAGGATCAAGAAAGTATTGAATGAGAGTTGGTGAACTTTCTTTTAGACTAACTTAACTCAAAGTGCTCTCTTTTTTCCTTTCAAGTTATATCCAGATCTTAAACTATGTTTTTCTTTTATATATTTTTTTTCCTTTTGTCCTTAATCATTTTCAAATGGTTTTTGATGATTTGACAAGGATTTTATCCATTTATGATTGTTGGAGATTGAAGTTAGCCATTGAAAAAGGGTTCTGGACGAAAGCAGACTTCTGCAGAACTAGCCATTGTGCCTGTCAGACTTCGTCGAGCTCACTTGATTCATGCTTTGGGCTAGCTCAAGTATAGTTTCTATGTGAAGGATCATTCTATCCTTCTAAGAAAGCTAGCTTGATTTTGTGTCGGGCTGGCTCGATCGGCAATCAACAAACATAGTATTTTCAATTGATTTGGGATAGCCGGCTTGGTTGGAAATCAGGTTGGCTCGATCAACAGAACTTCCAAACAAGTCTTCTGCCACTTTGAGACAGTCAACTCGACTGAAAATTGGATTAGCTCGATCAGCAATTTTTCAAAACTAATCTTCTGCCTTTCTAAGATAGTCGGCTCGGATTCAAATCGAGCTAGCTCGACTACGTGCCAAGCCAACGAGATAAGTGCATGCCATGCCAGAGCTGGCTCAAATCAAGGATGGGTTAGCTCAGGCTTTGAGAGAGGATTCTTCTTACTCCAAAACCATTTCAAAAATAGTTCCAAATATCTCAAAGGATCTTCATTTAATTATGAATTCATTTAACGGCCTTTTTCTTTCTACAAAAAATAGAATTTGGCATTCTTGGAAAGTATTAGTATTAAGGTTATGCTCTAATATTTTGTAATCATCAAAATTATTCCTGGAGGCAACACTAGTAGTATATGGTGGCAATTCATCAGAATCGAAAGTGAATCTCTCGGTGCAGCTATCTGTATGATTAGATTCTTCTATCTTCAACCCTAACAGGATTAGGATTAAGTTGAACTCATCAAACTCAATATCTGTCATATGAATTAATCATTTGATTCGAGTCTAATATGAAAATTTAATAGAAACTCTTTCTATCATCTTCACACTGCCATAGCCATGGGCTTATGGATTCAATCTCATGATCATCATAGGGCTGCTCCTTATTTACCGAGATAGATAGATTTCTTATTGGTGCAATCTAATTCCTATAATGAATATGCTATAGCCAAATACACCTTAGGATTTCAAATGGCTAGGAGATTGAGTTATGGTGTAGTCAAACTATAATACCCTCAAGATAAATTATCAATGCATCTCAGATCAAAGAATCAGACACACCACTGCAATATCGAGCCAGTCATCGAGAAGAAGGTAGAGTTTCTTATGACTGTTCGAGGTGGTCATGCTTAGTACCCTCATTCTCTAATGAGTACCTACACTCTCGCTCTGGTGTCTTCACACCATAGACTCAAAACTCATCTATTCTAAGAAAGCGATCATACACCAACCTTTCAGATCGATCACCATCCTCATGACGATCCTATGATCGAAGCAATTTATAAGTTAATTATGAGAATTCATATCTTAAATTTTTAAATCTTGAAAATATGAATTATGATTATCATTAACTCAAAGAATGTATCACAGATACTTTAAATATACACTATGATAGAAAATAATTTTTTTATTAATTTATAATCAAAATTATAAAATTGCTCCTAGAAGTATATTACAAGTGTTAGCCAATCTGGCTTCTAGGGCATACATCTAACAAACTTTCGCTTGACCTAAAGTCAATTGACTACAAATCTAAGTCCCATCTTCTCAAGGTGGGATTCGATCTTCTGTTATCCCAACAACTTCATTAGTAGGTCAGCTGTATTGTTTATGGTGTCGACTCTTTTGACCTCAACGTATCCCTTCTCGAGATAATCATAGATCAAATGGAATTACCACTCGATGTGCTTGGATTTTTGATGAGACCTCGGCTCCTTAGCAAAGGCTATGATGCTATTGTTATCACAGTATAGAGAGATGGGATCCGATGGCATCACTCCAAACTCTACGGCGAACTTCTTATACTTGAATGCCTCCTTCATAGCATACTCTACTTTCATGGTGGAGTCTACTATCACCATCTACTTAAAATTCTTTCAGCTAACAGCACCACCATTACATACAAATAGACTTCCAGATGTCGACTTTTGATCATCTATGTCGAACATAAAATCTGATTCTATATATCCCTGGATCTTGAGTTCTTTATTACCAAAGACTAGAAGCATATTCTTAGTCCTTCTTAAGTGCTTAAGGATACATTTTATAGAAGTTCAGTGCTCTTTATCTAGATTTGATTGATATCTGCTCGTGACACTCACAGCATGGGTAATATCAGATCGTGTATATAGTATGGCATATATGAGGCTCCCTATTGCTGAAGCATAAGGAATCTTGCTCATATATTCAATCTCCTCAAGTGTGCTAGGGCACATCTTTTTGGAGAGATGAATGCCATGTCTAAAGGGTACTAAATCCCTTTTAGAGTTTTTCATGCTAAACCTCTCTAGCACCTCCTTTATGTACATCTTCTGTGAAAGTTATAGCATCCTATTCAGTCTATCTTTATAGATCTTAATTTTCAGAATAAAAAATGCTTCTCCTAAATCTTTTATAGAGAACTCTTTAGATAACCACATTTTGACCATGGTCAATATAGGAATATCATTCCTAATTAGGAGGATGTCATCCATGTATAATACGAGGAAGAAAATAGCACTCCCATTAATCTTTTTAAAATACATGGCTCCTTCTCATTTTTGATAAAATTAAATGATTTAATCACATCATTAAAATGAGCATTTCAGCTCCAAGATGCTTGCTTAAGTCCATATATGGACCTTTGTAGCTTGCAGACCTTGTGATCACCATCACTAGATGTGAAATCAAGTGGTTATTTCATATAGATATCTTTCTCAAGATATATATTTAAGAATGTTATTTTCATATTTATTTATCATATTTCATAATCAAAATGGGCTGCAACAGCAAGCAACATGCAGATAAATTTAAACATGGCTACTGATGAAAAGGTATCCTGATAATCAATGCCTTCGCGTTGACTATATCTTTTTGCTATGAGCTTGCTTTGAATGTCTCAATATTTTCATTGGCACCTATCTCTCTCTTGAAGATCCATTTATATCCAATAGATACTATACCTTCAGGTGGATCTACCAAGATCTAGATTTGATTTGAGCGCATTGAGTCAATCTCTAACTTCATTGCCTCCAACCATTTCTCAGAGTCGATATCTGATATCGCGTCATCATAGATCTTAGGATCATCACTGTGAATTTTATTTTTCATGAGAAACATTTTCATAACATCTTCTAAAATAGTACCTTTTAGGAGGATAGAAAATTCTAGTTGATTTTTGAAGTGGAGGAGGTAGTATTTGGATTGGCTCAATCTGATCGAATTTCATAGGTTCCTTAGCTCATTGCTGTTAAGATATATTCTCCTCAAGCCTAATTTATCTCACGATGCCACCATCTTGAATAAACTATTTTTCAAAAAAAATATCATGTCGACTTACAATCACATTATGATCTTCTGAAAGATAAAAATAATATTCTAATAACTTTTTAGGATATCTAATGAACCAAGCTCTAAAGAACCTAGATTCTAACTTGTCCGCCTGCTGTCTCTTGATATGAACCAGACAACCCTAAATTCTAAGGTGACTCAGACTTGGTTTCTTACCATGTCATATCTCATATGGTGTGGTAAAAATAATTTTAAAAGAAATTCTATTCAGTAAATATATAGCGGTCATTAGACTATATCCCCAAAAAAATTTAGAAAGGTTTGTGAAGCTCATTATGGATCGGACCATATCCAATAGGGTCCAATTTCTCCATTCTGAAACTTCATTGAATTGAGGTATTCTAGGTGGAGTCTATTGAGATATTATATCATTTTTCTTAAGATAGTCTAGAAATTTTTGACTAAGGTATTTGCCTCTTCGATCTGATCGAAAAATTTTAATGAATTTTTTATTTATTTTTCTACTTTGAGTCTAAATTTTTTAAAGTTTTTAAAGGCTTCAGACTTATGTTGCATCAAATACACATATCCATATCAAGAAAAATCATCGATCAAGATGATGAAGTAGATATAATTACCTCTGACCGGCACATCAAATGGACTGCACACATCTATGTGTATGAGGGCAAGCAGGTCTGTGGCCCTTTCCCCATGTCCTACAAAAGAGAGCTTGGTTTTTTTGCCATGAAGGCATGATTCATAAATCGGATATAACTCGAAAGTCAATATACTTAATATCCTAGATTTCTTCAATTTGTTAACCCTATTTTCTACTATATGACCTAGTTTAAGGTGCCAAAGATATCTATCATTTAGACTATCTCTAGGTCGCTTTGATCCTATGGCATTCATGTTTTGCTTGATATTAAAAACAAAAATATTAATATGTAACTGATAGAGACCATTTATAAGAAAATCACTTATAATTTTATTTTTTTCAAAAAAAATATTACAATGGTCCTTAAAAAAACTAATTACATAGCCTTCCTGTACTAAACATGAAACAGAAAATAAATTTCTACTTGCTGTAGGCACATAAAATAGTTTCTAAGAACTAAATCTAATCCTGATTGTAATCGAAGAGGGTAGGTTCCTACGATCACAATAGCAACTTTTACTCTATTTTCAACGTACAGGATCATTTCACCATCCCTCAGTCTCCTGCTCTCCTTAAGATCCTGTATAGAAGTGCACAAGTAAGCACTCAAACCAGAGTCAAGCACGCAACTAGATGTAGAAGAAATCATAAAGTTGGATTCTATAATGACCATACCTCCAAAAGGACCTACCTCCTTCTTGTTATTTAGGCTGGCCAGGTATAAAAGGCAGTTCCGCTTCCAATGGCCATCGGTATTGCAATGAAAATATTTTTTTTTATCCACGACCTTCTTTTTTGGCTTTTCTTCTTCTTCTTCCCACTTTCTATCTTCTGCTTCTTCGCAGACTTCTTTTTTTTTTTCAAAAGATTTTTTTTGGAAGAAGTTTGCTCTATAGCAAGCATTGAGCCCTTTAAATCTTTCAAAGAGAGCTCAGCTGTAACCAGCATGTTCATCAATTCGGCTAGAGTACATTATAGTTTATGCATATGGAAGTTCATGATGAACTATCCATATGCATCAGTCAAAGACTGTAAGATCACATCAATTTGCAAGTTTCTGTCTAACTTGACATCGTGCTTCTCAAGCTCTTTTAAGTTTCTGATCATCATTAGACAATGATCTTGGATTGACTATCCATTATGCATTTGAGTCTTAAATAGTCTTCTTGTGACTTGATCCTTGGCTCCGTGACTCTTCTCACCAAACAACTCTTATAGGTGAGCCAACATTTGGCGAGCAATCTTGATGTCCTCATATTGGTGCTGAAGCTCATCAAACATCGAGCCCAATATGTAGTACCTAGCTTTATTATCTTCATCGTTCATTTTTTCAGAGATGCTCTCTATTCGATGGATGGATGGACTGGTAAGGTTGGAGGTTCCTGGTCCAATATATGAGTCAGCTTTTCAGAATCAAAAATAATTTTATAGTTCTAGAGCCAATCCTTATAATTGGATCCGATCCATCTATGGGTGTCTAGGATATGAGCTAGTAGGTTGGATGCAGACATTTTTCTGTAGAGAGTTAAAATTTTTAGTTAAATTTTATAAGTAGACTTAACCAATTTATTTAAAAATTTTATTTTTAAATAAATTAGGCTTTCACTATTTTTTTGGATTCCTATACTTTCTTATCAGAGATGCAAAATCTCCATGATCAATTGATTTCTAGTGGATGGTGTGGTCCCACCGATTGGCTCACCACCTCACCTAATAGTTATTGATGATGGATCAATCGATGAGTGGATAACTCTTATCCAATGATTCTCTAATCATGATGCACCCAAACCTAATCTCTAATTCATGAAGCTCACCATGTTCGAAATATTGCTCCACTCCTTAGTTAAGTCAGACCTACCATTTGCATGAATTAGATTTCTAATTGGATTCCTCACCGTATTCAAAATATTGAGCGCAACCTATCCTCCAACCCATAGCATCCAATATCTAATAAACATGGTTGCATATTTTTGGTGCAACTGAATCACTGTATCCAGTCGAGAATAATCAACCCCGAGAAGGACCTGCACATCTACAATGATGGAAGACCTATGACTTAATATTTTTTTAAGAAGATTTAATTTTGATCTCTTTAAACTTGACTTGATTTAGTCATAACAATTATAACTAACCTAGTGGCATGGGTTAGCTCAAATTGTTAGCCACCTCTAATCAGAACTGGATCGACATAAATGGTCAGGTAAGTGAGACCGGTAGAAGGAATATACCATTAACTTGACAAAAATGCATTCAGATCAAGTAGCTCTCAATTAAAAATTAGTCAGTCATATCTGTCAGACTTATCTTAGATACTAAATTATCAAATTAGAACCAATCATGTTAGCCTACAATCCAAGCTTGAACCGCTGAGCCAAATTAGGTCTTGACTTAATCATATATTATTGTGAGTCAATCTTGATTCGATTTAATTCTATTGGATTGGTCAATTCTAAGTACTCTTGATTCTACCTAACCAACTCTTAATTCGATTTGATCAATCGCTAGACCTAATTGAGCTACCCAAGCCTGAATCCAAATTTATGAAGATATCTTAGATCTTAAAATTCATAATTTTAGATCTAATTAGTTTTATAATCTTAATTCTTAATTAAGTTTTGGGTTCATAAATAGAAATATGTAAAAAATCCTAGGATTTTAGGATCTAGGATTTTGCAGAAAAGTAAGTTTTTCATTTTCTGATTAAGGACAAATGCGTAGCACCCCTACATGCCATAAGAGCATTCCATCGAATGGAAAAAGAGGATCTTTAAACCGTTCTTACTTTTATGACCGGACGGCTAAGGAGAATACCTTAATCAGAAATAATAATTATACTATAAAAAATTAAGATCTATAACATATATCAAATATAAGATCATAGATCTATGCATGCATGTTCTATATACATCTCATGTATCATTTATAAAAACTCAAATGCATGCTTTTAGATTTCATATGTTACATATAATATCTAAAAAATAAAGTTTTAAATTGATCACATCAAATAAAACCTAGTCTAGACAAATCATAGAACTATTCTTCAACTAGTCTAAGCATGCATCATTTATATCTCATATAAAATTTAAAAATTTTATTTTCTATTTTTAGATCTAATTATAACATTTACAACATCAAAAAATAGAAGCATAAAAATCTAAAAAAAATTAATCATATCAAAATAAAAAGACTACACATAGAACAATTCTATACCTAGTCTAGACACGCAACTCATACAACATTGATATGAATCTAAAATTTAATTTTTTGATTTTAGATCTGATCACATTTGATGTGATATCTAAAATTTTAAATATCATATCATAAATCATAATAAAAATTAGATCTAAATTAGATTTGAAGAACTACAAATGCAGCTCTAATATCAGTTGAAGGAAAAACTACTTTTTTCTGCCACAGGATCATTCAGATCTGATTGGATCTGATGAGATATTTTAAAAATTTTATAAAAAAATTCTAATCAGATATAAGATATGTTAGATCTGATCCTAAAGATCTAATATTAAATCAAAAATAAAAATTAAATTAGATTTAATTTTATACCTTATTTGGATAATCTGATTATCCTGCTGATGATCTAGATATTCTCGAGGTTCTGGATCTTAGTCATGCAAATGCTTGGCCTCTACTGGTATCCACTCGGACTGGATTTGAAGGTCTTCTCCTTTCAAATTATGACTCCAAAGATTAGATCTGGATCTGATATGAAGAATCTTCAAAGAAGTTGTCAAAGGCAGCACAATCATTTTTGGAGCGAGGGCTATCTTTTTTCTTGTGTATGCGCCAAGTCTCCTTGATTTCCCTTGCTAGATCCACCCAACACCTTAGGCATGGAGTGGGGAGAGAGAGGATCAGAGGGAGGCATGGAAGAGAGGAGGGCAGCCTTGTAGTATGGTGGATGGGCAAAAGAATAAAACCCTAGGTGCAGATAGGATTTAAATAGACCCTACTGCGCCATTTAGTGCCACACAGATCCGATCAATCATATTGCTCAGATTAATCAGATCTAAATCTGATTGATGGAATGATGTCATCTTATCCAATCAGATGAGAGACCCCATTAATCCCTCAAAAGTGGCACCAAGAATGGATAGACCCAAATACTTTGGTGCCTAAGACCTTGAAGCCATCAAGCAATCCGAAGTCCCATCTTTATGGAACTCGTCTTCTCATCATGTAGGCACGCCAACTAGGGGCGTGCGCACACTTTTGTGTGTGGAAATTAAGGAGGCGTGCGCCCCAAGGAGATGTCCAAAGGGGGTGCATGCCCCTGCCTCTTTCTTTCCTGCATTGAGACATCTCATGTCTCGACGGTGATAGAAAATGGCAGGTGGAGATAGGATTTAGCAAGTATTATCTTATTTTCATCTAATGGATTAAGACAATCCTTTTTTGAGCTAGACAAGCTCCAGTCAGTTAAAGATAAATCCATACAGGATTTTCTAGAGAGCCTAAACTAATTTGGCTCATTCGAGATAAATGAGAATGGTTACAGAAGAAGAATGCTAGGCTTAATCGTGTGCTAGCATGATTTTCTTAAACCTAATAGATCTAATCCAAATCAATCAAACTAGATTAGCTCAATTGATGACATCCAGATCTAAAACTCTTATTTGTGTGATCCAGTTAGATTCAGTTTCATATGGTAATGTGACATCGCGATCTCCATCATCGATATCATCGAAACATCTTTTGATGGATCAAAACTTTTCTGATTCATACAATTAGAATGATAGATCATTAGGATTATTCTAATTGCTCCTAAAATTCACTAATGATACCTAGCAGTATATGGTGGTAATCCATTTAAATCGAAAGCGAACCTCTCGATGCAGCTACCTGTATGATTGGATTCTTCTATCTTAAGCCCTGATAGGATTAGGATTAAGGTAAACTCGTCAAACTCAATATCTATCATATAAATTAATTATTTCATTCGAGTTCGATGTGAAATCCTAATAGAAACTCTTTCTATTATTTTCATGAAGGAAAATCCTAATTTCCTGGACCAGGTTTGTTCAGATCGGATTGGATCAAGAGATATATTTCAAAATTTTTCTCTTTGATCCTAATCAGATCTGGGATATTTTAGATCTGATTATTATTATTTTAAAAATTAAAATAAAATTAGATAAATTAAATTAGATTTAATTTACCTTGATGTGGGTAATCCTATTACCCGTTGATGATCCTGTATGCAGCAAAAGGTTCTGGATCTAGCCATGCAAGTGCCTGGCCTTTATCGGTATCCACTCAGGCTAGATCTAAAGATCCTCTTCTTCTCTATCACGTCTCCAAAAATTAGATCTGGATCTGATCTGGAGGATCTTCAAAACTTCTTTTGAAGATCAGCAGTCATCCTTTACAGCAGCGCAGCCTTCTAGCTTTCAGTCGCCTTTCTTTGATCTGGATCGCACCAACCAAGCTCCAAAACCCTTTCGGACATGGAGAGGGAAGGGAGAAGGTGGGTTTGGTGTGGAGGAAGAGGGAAGAGGCAACCTTGGGGCATGGAAAATTGTAATTCCTTTCAATCACTTCCAATCACCATCTGGATTGGGTGCAGGATCTTATTTATAGACTGTCTGTAATCCAACTTCTCTTCTTCCCAACCAATAACAACTCGTTATGAAATCAGATCTAAATCTGATTGATGGGAATAAAGTCCCCTGAATTCCTTCTTAGAGGGCGCCTAAGATCAGTCAAAGTTGGTTTTTAGGAGAACTCTAATTGGAATCTAAAAAGGAGATGGAATCCCTGTCCAATAGGGACTCCTGGGCACCTCCAGCTTGGGCACACGCCAAGGGTGGCGTGCACCCTCTTCCTTGCCAGGTTCTGGCAGGGGGACAGGCCCCCACCAGCTCTCCAATAGATGCATGACATGTGGTCAAAAGTCAAAGTGTCAGTGGTCAACATTTGACCAGTCAAAGGTAGACTTTTGACCAAAGTCAAAGAACAAAAAATGGCAGGTGATAAAAATGGCAGGTAATGTCTTACAAAATAAGACAATCTTTTTTGACTTGGACAACCTCCAGTCAGACCATATGATGGCCTCTGATTGAGCATAAACTTCTTTGGCTCAGTCAGGACAACTTATTTATGATAGCAAAAGAAGAACGTTAGGTTCAATCGAGTGCTAGCACGATTTTCTTGAACCTAATTAAATCTCATTCAGATCAATTGAATTGGATCAGTTCAATTGATGATCACTAGATTCAAACCCTTGTTTTTGTGATCCAGTTAGATTCAGTTCTGTATGGTAATGGGATATGTCATGATCTCTATCATCGACATCATTGAAACTCCTTTCGATGGATCAAAACTCTTCTGATTCGAACAGCTAGAATGATCGATCATCTAAATCATTCTAATTGCTCCCAAAATCCACCAGTGACACCTAGCAGTATATGGTGGCAACCCATCAGAGCTGAATGCGAACCTCTTGGTGCAGCTACCTATGTGATTAAGTCCTTCTATCTTGAGCCCCGATCAGATTAGGGTTAAGGTAAACTCATCAAACCCTAGTTTCTGTCATATGATGTAATCATTCGATTCGAGTCCAATGTGAAAATCTAAATAGAAACTCTTTCTATTATTTCACTCTGCCATGGCCATGGACTTCTAGACTTGATTCTCATGATTATCATAGGACTGCTCCTCTACCATCGAGGTAGATAGATTCCATCTTGATGCCATCTAGTTCCTACAATGAACATGCTATAGCCAACATACACCTCAGGATTCCATATGGCTAGGAGATCGAGTAATGGTGTAGTCAAACTATAACACCCTCAAGGTGAACTATCGATGCATCTCAGGTCAAAGAACCAGACACACCACTGCAGCATCGAGTTAGTCATCGATGAGAAGGTAGACTTCCTAATGACTACTCGAGGTGGTCACGCTCAGTGCCCTCATTCTCTAACGAGTATCTGTACTCTCGCTCTGGTGTCTCCACACCGTAGACTTAAGACTCATCTACTAAAGAGAAGCAATTGTACACCAACCTTTCGGATCAATCGCCATCCTCATGATGATCCAATGGTCGGGAGCATTTTATAAGTTAACAATGATTATTCATATCTTAAATTTTCAACTCTTGAAAATATGAATTATCATTACCATTAACTCAAAGGATGTATCACAGATACTAAATACACATATGTGATAGAAAATAACCCATTTTATTTATTATAGTCATAATTATAATTTAGCCCTTAGAAGTGTATTACAAGTGTCAGCCAATTTTGGCTTCTAGGGCACATATATCTAACAATCTCCCACTTGTCCTAAAGCCAATTGGCTACAAGTCTAAGTCCCATCTTCTCAAGGTGGGCTTCGATCTTTTGCTGGCCCAACGACTTTGTAAGTGGGTCTGCCACATTATCTATAGAGTTGACTCTCTTGACCTCGATATAACCCTTCTTGAGGTAATCGTGGATGAGGTGATATCGCCGCTCAATATGCTTGGATTTTTGGTGAGACCTCAGCTTCTTAGCAAGGGCTATGGCGCCATTGTTGTCGCAGTATAGAGTAATGGCATCTGATGGCATTACTCCAATTTCTGCAGCAAACTTCTTGTACCAAAATGCTTCCTTCGCAGCTTCTGATGCAGCGATATATTCTGCTTCCATGGTGGAATCTGCTATCACCATTTGCTTGAAACTCTTCCAGCTGACAGCTCCATCATTGCACACAAACAGACTCCTAGATGTTGACTTTCGATCATCTATATCGGATATGAAATCCTAGTCTGTGTATCCTTAGACTTGGAGTTCTCCATTACCAAAGACCAACATCATATCCTTAGTTCTTCTCAAGTACTTAAGGATACATTTCACAGAAGTCCAGTGTTCTTCACCTGGATTTGACTGATATCTGCTTGTGACACTCACAGCATGGGCTATATCAGGTCGTGTACATAGCATGGCATACATGAGGCTCCCTATTATAGAAGCATAAGGGATCTTGCTCATGCATTCTATTTCCTCAGGTGTGCTAGGGCACATCTTCTTGGAAAGATGAATACCATGTCTGAAGGGTATTAATCCCCTCTTAGAGTTTTCCATACTAAACCTCTTTAGTACTTTCTCTATGTACATCTTCTGTGAAAGTCCTAGCATCCTATTCGGTCTATCCCTATAGACCTTAATTCCTAGAATAAAGGATGCTTCACCTAGGTCTTTCATGGAGAATTTCTTGGACAACCATAATTTGACTGTTGTCATCATGGGAATATCATTCCCAATAAGGAGGATGTCATCCACGTACAATACGAGGAAGACAACAGCGCTCCCACTGACCTTTTTGAAAACACACGGTTCCTCTTCATTTTTGATGAAACTAAATATTTTGATCACATCATTGAAACGAGTGTTCCAGCTCCGAGATGCTTGCTTAAGTCCATATATGGATCTTTGCAGCTTGCAAATCTTGTGAT
The DNA here is from genome assembly GCA_006176705.1 of Cocos nucifera. Taxonomy (NCBI): domain Eukaryota; kingdom Viridiplantae; phylum Streptophyta; class Magnoliopsida; order Arecales; family Arecaceae; genus Cocos; species Cocos nucifera. The sequence goes on from QRFJ01000167.1 coordinate 1,123,845, forward strand.
CAGTATCACTGGATGTGAAACCTAGCGACTGTTCCATATAGATATCTTCCTCAAGATATCCATTTAAGAATATCATTTTCACATCCATTTGCCATATTTCATAATCGAAATAGGCTGCAACGACAAGCAATGTGCGGATGGATTTTAGCATAGCTACTGGGAAAAAGGTATCCTGATAGTCAATGCCTTCGCATTGACTATAACCTTTTGCCACTAGTCTAGCCTTGAATGTCTCCATATTCCCATCTGCACCAATCTTTCTCTTGAAGATCCATTTACACCCAATAGGTACTATACCTTCTGGTGGATCTACCAAGGTCCAGACTTGGTTTGAGTGCATCGAGTCAATTTCTGACTGCATTGCCTCTAGCCATTTCTCAGAGTCGATATCTGATATCGCCTCATTGTAGGTTTTGGGATCATCACCATGAGCACCATTGCCTACGAGGAACATTTTCTCTACTTTCCTCTGAAATAATACCTAAGTATCTCTTAGGGGGATGGAAAACTCTTTCCGATCTATGAGGTGGAGGAGGTAGTGTTCTTATTGGCTCAACCTGATTTGGTTCCAATTGGTCCTTAGCTCATTGTACTTATGAGACTTTCTCATCAAGCTTGATTTGCCTTCTAATGCCGCTATCTTGAATAAACTATTTTTCAAGAAAGATGGCATGTCGACTCACAATCACATTGTGGTCTTCTGGAATGTAGAAATAGTATCCTAATGACTCTTTAGGATATCCTATGAATCGAGCTCTGAAGGACCTAAACTCTAACTTGTCCGCTTGTTGTCTTTTGACATGAGCCAGACAACCCCAAATTCTGAGATGACTCAGACTTGGTTTCTTACCATGCCATATCTCATACGGTGTGGTAGGAATAGTTTTAGAGGGAACCCTATTCAGTAGATAAATTGAAGTTAACAATGAGTGTCCCCAAAGGAAATCAAGGAAGGTCTGTGAAGCTCATCATGGATCGAACCATATCCAATAGGATCCAATTTCTCCATTCTGAAACCCCATTGAGTTGAGGTGTTCCTGATGGAGTCCATTGAGAGACTATGCCATTTTTCTTTAGATAGTCTAGGAATTCCCAGTATTCACCTTCTCGATCTGATCGAAGAATCTTAATGGGTTTTTCAGTTTGTTTTTCTACTTCATGTCTAAAATTCTTTGAACCTTTAAAAAGCTTCAAACTTGTGTCTCATAAGATACACATACCCATACCTAGATAGATCATCGATAAAGGTAATGAAGTAGACAAAATTATCTCTAGCTGGCACATCAAATGGGCCACACACATCAGTATGTACTAGGGTAAGGAGATCTGTGGCCCTCTCTCCATGTCCAACAAAAGGGAGTTTAGTCATTTTGCCTTGAAGACAGGATTCACAAGTTGGATATGACTCAGAAGTCAATGGACTCAATAGCCCATTTTTCTTCAATTTGTTGATCTTATCTTCTGCTATATGACCTAATCTCAAGTGCCATAGATATCTGTCGTTTGGACTATCCTTAGGTCGTTTGGCATTTACGTTTTGCTCGATAGTTAGAATAGGTACATCAATATGTAGCTGATAAAGACCATTAATAAGAAAACCATTTGCAATTTTATTTCTTTCATAAAGAATGTTACAATGGTCCTTAAAGAAGGTAATCACATAGCCTTCTTGTGCTAAGTATGGAACAGAAATCAAATTTCTGCTAGCTGCAGGTACATAATAACAGTCTTTCAAAACTAAGTCTAAACCAGATGGTAATCGAAGAGGATATATTTTCACGGCTACTGCAGTAACTTTTGCTCCATTACCAATGCATAGGATCATGTCTCCATCCCTCAACCTCCTGCTATCCTCAAGACCCTGCATGGAAGTGCACAGATGAGCACTAGATGTAATATCAGACATCAAGCTCAACATGTAATATCTGGCCTTATTATCTTCATCTATCCATTTTTTTAGAGATGCTCTCTGTTCAATAGATGGACGGACTGGTAAGGTGGGAGGGTCCTGGTCCAGTACATGGGTTAACTTCTCGGAACCCAAAACTATTTTGTAGTTTCTGAGCCAATCTTTATAATTGGGTCCAGTCAGTCTGTGTGTGTCCAGGATACGTGCTAATGGATTGGATGTAGATATTTTCTATAGAGAGTCAAAGATTCTAGTTAGATATTATAATTATGACTTGACCAATTTATTTAAGGATTTTATTTTTAAACAAATTAGCTTCCACTATTTTCTCGGATCCCTACACTCCCTCTGTAGAGATGCAAAAATCTCCATGATTAATGATTTCTAGTGGGTGGTGCGGTCTCACCAACTGACTCATCACCTCACCTAACAGTTATTGATGATGGGTTAGCCAATGAGTGAACAACTCTTGTTCAATGATTCTCTAATCATGGTGCACCCAAACTTGGTCTCTAATTCATGAATCTCACCGTATCCGGAATATTGATCCACTCCTTAGTTAAGTCAGACCCACCATTTGCATAGACTGGGTTCCTAATTGAGTCTCTCACCGTATCCAAAATATTGAGCCCAACTCATCCTCCAGCCCATAGCATCCAATGCCTAATAGACATGGTTGCATCTTTTCGGTGCAACTGAGCCACTGTATCCAGTCCGAGAACAATCAACCCAAAAAGGGCCCGCACATCTACAATGGTGGAAGACCTCAGACTTAATCTTTTCTTAGGAAGAATTGATTCAGGTCTCATTAAACTAGACTTGTCATAGTCATAACAATTATGACTAACCTAGTGGCATGGGTTAGCTCGGATTATTGACCACCTCAGATCAGAACTGTGTCAACAGATATGGCCAGGTAAGTGAGACTGGTGGAAGGAATATGCCATTAACTCGTACAAGAACGCATTCAGGTCGAGTAGCTTCCAATTAAAAACCAGTCGGTCGTATGTGCCAAACTTACCTTAGACACCAAATTGTTGAGCCAGAACCAATTGGGTTAGCCTACAATCCAGACTCTAACCTCTGAGCCTAATTAGGTCTTGCTTGATCGTGACTCGATCTTGACCCAGACTTAATCCTATTAGGCTGGTCAATTTAAGCATTGTTGATCCCATCTAACCAACTCTTGATTCGGTTTGATCAACCGCTTAGACCTAATTGAGCTACCCAAGCCCGAACCCAGTATTATGAATATGTCTTAGATCTAAAATTCTTAATTTTAGACCTAATTAATATTTCATAATCTTAATTTTTAATTAAGTAGGGTTCATAAATCAAAATATGCACAATAAATCCTAGGGTTTCAAGGATCTAGGATTTTGCAGAAAGTAAGTTTTGAGTTTCTGATTAAGGACGAACACGCAGCACCCCTACACATCATAAGAACACCCCATCGAATGGGAAAGAGAGGGCCTTTAAATCCTTCTTCGTTCTTATGACCGGACGGCCAAGAGGAACGCCTTAATCAGGAACATGCAATACTACAAAATAGTTTTAGATCTATATCATATATCTCATATATAAATTAGATCTAATCATGGCATATTTTGCATACATCTCATGTATCGAATCATGCATATTTTCAGATCTAAATTATCTCATAATAATCTAAAAAATTAGATTTAAATTGATCTAATCAAAATAAATTCTAATCTAGACAATTATGTAGAACTATTCTACAACTAGTCTAGACATGCATCAATCATATCTCATATGATATTTAAAATTAAATAATTTTTATTTACTATTTTTTAGATATTATTATAACCATTATAATATCAAAAAATAGTAAATAAATAGATCTAAAATATGATTTAATCAGATTAAATCAAAAATATGCAAGACTATTCTATAGAACTATTCTATTTTAGAACTAGTCATGCATATTTTCTAATCTTAGATCCAAATCATTTAATTTTAATTTTTTTTCTGATTTCAGATCTGATCACATCTCATGTGACATCTAAAATTACTTATTTTCTAATTAAAATAAATTTAAAATTAGATCTAAATACTTTTAGAACCTTGGCTCTGATACCAGTTGAAGGAAAATCCTGATTTTTTGGACCAGGTTCGTTCAGATCTGATCAGATCAAGAGATATATTTTAAAATTTTTTTTCTTTGATTCTAAATCAGATTTGAGATATTTTAGATCTAATTATTATTATTTTAAAAATAAAATAAAATTAGATAAATTAAATTAGATTTAATTTACTTGATGTGGGTAATCCTACTATCCATTGATGATCCTATATGTAGCGGAAGATTCTGGATCTAGCCACGTAAGTGCCTGGCCTCTATCGATATCCACTCAAACTGGATCTGGAGATCCTCTTCTTCTCTATCATGTCTCCAAAAATCAGATCTGGATCTGATCTAGAGGATCTTCAAAACTTCTTTTGAAGATCAGCAGTTATCCTTTACAGTAGGACAGCCTTCTAGCTTTCAGTCATCTTTCTTTGATCTAGATCGTACCAACCAAGCTCCAAAACTCTTTCGGATGTGGAGAGGGGAGGAAGAAGGTGGGTTTGGCATGGAGGAAGAGGGAAGAGGCAACCTTGGGGCGTGGGGAATTGTGATTCCTTTCAATCACTTCCAATCACTTCCAATCACCATCTGGGTTGGGCGTAGGGTCTTATTTATAGACTATCTGTGATCCAACTTTTGTTCTTCCCAATCAATCATAACTCTTTATGAAATCAGATCTAAATCTGATTGGTGAAAATAAAGTCCCCTGGATTCCTCCTTAGAGGGTGCCTAAGACCAATCAAAGTTGGTTCTTAGGAGAACTCTAATTAGAATCCAAAAAGGAGATAGAGTCCCTATCCAATAGGGACTCCTGGGCGCCTCCAGCTTGGGCACATGCCACCCTTGGCGTGTGCCCTCTTCCTTATCAGGTTCTGGCAGGAGGACAGGCCTGGCGTGTGCCCTCTTCCTTGCCAGGTTCTGGCAGGGGGACAGGCCCCCACCAGCTCTTCAATAGGTGCGTGACATGTGGTCAAAAGTCAAAGTGTTAGTGGTCAACATTTGACCAGTCAAAGGTAGACTTTTGACCAAAGTCAAAGAACAAAAAATGGTAGATGACCAAAAATGGCAGGTAATGTTTTATAAAATAAGATAATTTTTTCTGACTTGGACAACCTCCAGTCAAACCATATGAAGGCCTCTAATTGAGCACAAACTTCTTTGGCTCAGTCAAGACAACTTATTTATGATAGCAAAAGAAGAACGTTAGGTTCAATCGAGTGCTAGCACGATTTTTTTTGAACCTAATTGAATCTCATTCAGATCAATTGAACTGGATCAGTTCAATTGATGATCACCAGATTCAAACCCTTGTTTGTGTGACCCAGTTAGGTTCAGTTCTGTATGGTAATGGGATATGTCATGATCTCTATCATCGACATCATCGAAACTCCTTTCGATGGATCAGAACTCTTCTGATTCGAACAGCTAGAATGATCGATCATCTAAATCATTCTAATTGCTCCCAAAATCCACCAGTGACACCTAGCAGTATATGGTGGCAACCCATCAGAGCTGAATGCGAACCTCTTGGTGCAGCTACCTGTGTGATTAAGTTCTTCTATCTTGAGCCCCGATCAGATTAGGGTTAAGGTAAACTCGTCAAACCCTAGTCTCTGTCATATGATGTAATCATTCGATTCGAGTTCGATGTGAAAATCTAAATAGAAACTCTTTCTATTATTTCACTCTGCCATGGCCATGGACTTCTGGACTTGATTCTCATGATTATCATAGGGCTGCTCCTCTACCACCGAGGTAGATAGATTCCATCTTGATGCCATCCAGTTCCTACAATGAACATGCTATAGCCAACATACACCTCAGGGTTCCATATGGCTAGGAGATCGAGTAATGGTGTAGTCAAACTATAACACCCTCAAGGTGAACTGCCGATGCATCTCAGGTCAAAGAACCAGACACACTACTGCAGCATCGAGTCAGTCATTGACGAGAAGGTAGACTCCCTAATGACTACTCGAGGTGGTCACGCTCAGTGCCCTCATTCTCTAACGAGTACCTGTACTCTCGCTCCGGTGTCTCCACACCGTAGACTCAAGACTCATCTACTAAAGAGAAGCGATTGTACACCAACCTTCCGGATCAATCACCATCCTCGTGATGATCCTATGGTCGGAAGCATTTTATGAGTTAACAATGATTATTCATGTCTTAAATTTTCAACTCTTGAAAATATGAATTATCATTACCATTAACTCAAAGGATGTATCACAGACACTAAATACACATATGTGATAGAAAATAATCCATTTTATTTATTATAGTCATAATTATAATTTTGCCCCTAGAAGTGTATTACAAGTGTCAGCTAATTCTGGCTTCTAGGGCACATATATCTAATACTTCACACTGTCATGGCCATGGGCTTATGGACTCAATCTCATGATCATCATAGGACTGCTCCTCATCTACCAAGGTAGATAGATTTCTTATTGATGCAATCCAATTTTTATAATGAATATGCTATAGCCAAATATACTCAGGATTTCGAATAGCCAGGAGATTGAGTTATGGTGTAGTCAAACTATAACATCCTCAAGTTAAATTGCTAATGCACCTCAGATCAAAGAACCAGACACACCACTACAGCATCGAGCCAGTCATCGACGAGAAGGTAGACTCCCTTATGACTGCTCAAGATGGTCACGCCCAGTGCTCTCATTCTCTAATAAGTACCTATACTCTCGCTCTAGTGTCTTCACACCATAGACTCAAGACTCATCTATCCTAAAAAAGCTATCGTACATCAATCTTTCAGATCGATCATCATTCTCGTGACGATCTTATGGTCAGAAGTAATTTATGAGTTAATTATGAGAATTCATATTTTAAATTTTCAACTCTTAAAATATGAATTATAATTATCATTAACTCAAAGGATGTATCACAGACACTTTAAATACATACTGTGATAGAAAATAATTTTTTTATTAATTTATAGTTAAAATTATAAAATTGCCCCTAGAAGTGTATTATAAGTGTTAGCTAATCTAACTTCTAGGGCACACATCTAACACACAGCTCTAGGACTAGGAGAAGCCATCCTATTGAATTTATTGATAGCTTATCTGAGTCCTATAGCACTATCTTCCTTTAAAGCATTTACATATCATCATCTATTTGGACTTTCTATTTTGGCTGCCTACTCCTATTTTGTTTCATGTTGTAAAGGACAGAATTCTTTTATGTTTATGTAAACATTATGCTTATGAATGACATGATATTATTCTTTTTTGAAAAGAATGTACATACTTTTTTAAATGCCTATAATTGAGTGATTGAATGTCAAAGTATGAATACCAAATTAAATGATTGAATAATTGAATGATTGAATTCTTCTTGTTTGAATGCTCAATTGAAAAATTGCATGAATACTTGAATGATTGATTAATATTGAATTGATTGTTTAACTCCACACTTTTTTATAATGATAAAAAGGGGGAGAAAGTATGGTATTAGATAATGAGAAGAAAAAAAATTGATACACAAAGGGGAGAAAGTATGGAATTAGATGATGAGAAGAAAGAAAATTGATAAACAAAGGGGAGAATCAAAGGAAAGAAAAATGAATGGAGTGCTTAAAGTGATCAAATTAATGAATTTTGGAATTTTGAAATTTTTTGAGTAAAGAATGAAGAAAATATGCATCTTTTGAAATTGTATTCATCAATATAAGAAAGGGGGAGTTTGCTTGTGAATTTTATCTCAAAATGTTTAAATTTGATGTGATCTTAAAATTAACTAAATCATTTTTTTTTCAAGAACCCTGCCTTTTCTACATAACAAAGAGAGAGTCGTAATGAAAATTTGAATACTTATTAAAATTTCAAAACTTTTTAATGCTTGAAAGATAGTACTCAAAGGATTTTGTCATCATCAAAAAAGAAAAGATTGTTAGCTCTAGAATTGATTTTGATAAATGTCAAAAGTGTTTGAGTATGAATCATGATTACTAATGATGTTTTGAGAGTGATTGTAGGATTTCTCAATATGCTTAACTGGCTTATTCAAAAAGAAGTCCTCTCAAGAAAATTTATATTTTCAAGTTAAAGATCTATGATTGGAAGCAAAGAAAACAAGTTTACAAAGTAATGTCTAGTCTAGAAGTACTTCTCAATAAGCTTACATATGCACAAATTAAGTTTGAGAAGAAAATCTAGCCTATAACAAGTTTGATCAAGAAAAGTTTTCTAAAATTCTTTTTGGCATGCCATTGAGTCGACCTAGTATGAAGCTTAGCTGACCCAGCCTCAATCTGAGGGAAAGATATAAAATATTAAAATTTAGAATAAATTCCTCAACCGACCAAGCTTTCATCTTAGTCGATCAAGATAGAGGCTTAGTTGACTTAACATTTTGGTTAGCCAATCAAGTCTCAGACTCAAGATAAAGATGGATAGGTGAATACCCAAGCAATTTTTCTGAGCCGATGCAACTAAATTCTTAACCAACCAAAATTGGAGCTTAGCCAACTCATAAAGAAAGATGGCCCACTTAGTCTTGGATGAAGATGGATATACAAAGCAGCAAAAATGAGCAAGTTCTCTGAGCTGACCTAGAAAATTAGTTAGTTGACCAAGTCTCAAATTTAGCCGACTAAGAAAAGATTTGAGCCAACTCAGTCTTAGACAGACAAAACAAACAAAAAGTTAAAAAATCTACTTCTGCTACTAAGCCATCTCAGAAGTTTTACTTAGAAGACTTAAAGTTCAAGATTATCCGACTAAGAGCCTGGATGAGCAAACTTATAAAATTCTGATAGAATAATAGGTGGTTTTTCAAAATTTTCAAAATGTATCAAATTTATTTCTAATGGCCATTTTCAAGGTTTCAAAGGCTAAAGCATTAAATGAAGATATCTTTGAGGCTATAAATGAAGGGGATTTAAGGGGGAACATAAGATACTTGAAGAAATAAAGCTTTTAGAGTTTTATTATTTTATTCTTCTTCAAGCTAGTGAGTCGAACTCAAAAGAGAAAGTGGAAGAAATTCAAGAGTGCATTTAATTCGGTCCCTCCCACATTCATTCTAATTAAAAAGAGAGGAAAATAGTATTGATTTGAGCCAACAACTCTTGAGCAAAAGCATTGAAAGCTTCCTCAATCCTCTTAAGGAAGAAATACAAGCATCAACAGCTCATCTACCTCAACTCTTTAGAGCTTAAAAGAGTTTTATTGCTTCTAAACTCAATCTCCTATATATCTTAATTTGTTATATTGTAACAAGTTTCTTGGGTGTAGAAATTTGAGGTTGGTCTAAGCCTAAAGTTAGACGGTATAAGGTTTTAAGTGGTATCTCTATAAAAATCAATTAAGGTTGATTGTGAGCCTAAGATAAAATAATCAGTTATAAGATTATGGTTGGTGATCCAGCTAAAATCAACTAGATTAGATTGTGAATCTAAGAAAATAATTAAACTATAATCATGGTTGATTATAATTAAAATTCTCAAGTAAATTTACTTGGAGAGTAGACGGAGGTACTGAGTTTAGCATTGAACTACTATAAAACTTTATGTGTTTGTGGTTATGCTACTATGCTTATTGTATTATTTCTGTTGTCTTCTTACTTGACCACTAATCATTCGACAAACTCTCTTAGAATTATTTTTGGACACAAGTTTGTAATTAACTTTTTAAGAAACCTAATTCACACCCCCTCTTGGCTTGCCTCCTTTGAGAAACACTATATCATATATGACTCGACACTATGCTTTTTAGCTAAAATTTGATATATTACTCATAAATCATGTGTGGATTAGCCTTTAATTGAGGCACTAATACTCTAGATATCTATTCAGAGTTCGTTTTATTATTTTTTATAGGTCTTACATATATATGCTGCCCCACAAAATTTCTACCATGAAGGTCCTATTGTCAGATGTAATGTATGTATGAATTCTTCAATACATCCTTGACTTAAGCAGTGGACTATACAGTCACTCTCTCAGGTTCATTTTTATCTCTTTTAAGTTTATAGCAACCTATGACTGTATAGTCTCTTAATGCATTTCTAAACTCATTCATATCTATAAATAACTGCCCTTCTTCAAATAGAATTTGCCTCCCCCCTCGCAATCTTAAATGATTTGCCCTTTACATTCAATGTGAAGAAGTTCATTTTCTTTACCTTACAATCAAACTTCTCATCACTATTCAATGGATTAACTAATTTAATAGAGTTCACATCACTCAGCTAATCATCACTACCATTATCCTCGGATCTCTCATCATCACCTCCATCAGTTGAATCATTCTCATCCTTATAATTTGACTCTTTTTCCATCATTCAGTCACCAATATCTGAGTTAGAAAAGGGATAAACTTCTTCGGATAACTCAGGCACATCATTTTTCCTACAAATGTATAATGGTGCACTCTTCCAACCAACATCTTTTTTATATCTAATTCCATGTTCATCTCAAACTTGACCTCCAACTTTCCCTCCAACCAGACCCCCCTTCAACTTCCCCTTCAACTTGACCTCCAACATCCTCCTTAACTTTTCCTCCAATTTAACTTCCAACTTGAACTTCACCTACATTCCATCTAAAAAGAACTAGATTATCAACATTATTTTTAACAAATAAGTATATCTCCTCAACTCCTTGATGTGTGCTAAATATATGGACATAATTAACATTCTTGATTACAAACCCACTACCACATGAGTAAGGTTTACATCCCACTTACCAATGAGCTTGTACAAATCAGCCATCATTTTCAAAGATGAATAAAGATCTTTATCTACATTATCAATCTAATATTCTCAGATCCTCATAATACACAACCAAGTTATAGTAAGCTATTGCAACCCTATACAAATCAATCAATATATTAGTTCATATAAAGTTAATAGTTTACCATTTAAAAAGTAGTATTCCAACTAGAATGAAATAGTTACAAATGGTAACAAGAAATCATGCCCTTTTAATCTTTATCATATGAATATCAGAAATATAATTTATCTAAAAAAAAATGACTAAATGTATGATCCTTAATTAATTTTTTATAGTAAATATATAAAATTATCAACTAATAGCCAGCACCCTTACCTGCATTTAAAGTAGAGGAGGAAAAGTGACATTTAAAAAAATCCATCAGCTCTGTAAGCTTGGATAACCATAGGAGGAAGGGGACCACCATTGAAGTTTATTTATATTTATAATTCTATTTTTACAAGTGCTTGGACTTTATTTACAACGGCATATGAGGAAGAGGATTATCAAAACAACAAAATCAAAGAAAAAATGGAGACTCTCTGTCAATATATCAAAATGTGCATGCATATAGTTAGAGAAATGCATGCATTATGAAAAATAAAAATTTTATTAAAAAAATTAATAGAACCTACCATACCTCAAATAACAAGTGGTCGGCTCTCTGCCATTGACAAGGGCTTAGTTAATGGAAGATGCTTCTATAATTCTGCAAGATTAATCAAATGAGGTGGGTAGATTTTGTAACGGAAACCCTACTCTTAAGAGAAAAGAGGAAGATGAAATAGAAAAAAAAAAAAGAAGAAGAGACGAGGGGTCGAGGACTGGCTTCTTTTTACTAAGATTATAATGAAAGATAATTTGGTCATTTTATATTTTTGAAATGGCTTGAGTAACATCATAACATCTTAAAGGTATAAGTATAGGATTTTAAAACTATTAGATGTAAATAAAGTAAACAAAAAACTTAGGAGAGTTTTTATAAATTATTCTAACATTAACTAACAAAATAAATAAGACAGCATCAACCTGACCGTGTTAAGTTAGATATAAACGACCCAAGTTAATTTACTAGTATGTCACCTCGAACATTACCTGCTCTGGCTGGTTATAATTTTACATGTTTAACATGCAATTTGAGTTTGAAACCACATACCATATTAACTTCTTTAATAATTCTATGGTTTGCAAAAATTGGAAGCGGAACATGAGGACGACCAGTTATCGGTCTATCAAAATCTTCATAAGAATAATTATTTGTTAAATTTATATTTATAAAGTATTACGTTGAGCAACAGATTGATTAGCCTCTAATATTGATGATTTACTATTAACCAACAGATTAAACCGGTCAGCATCAACTAAATCCTATCTTATCGATCAATCGCTTCTGCTTAGTGACCCAAGTCAATTTGGTAGATTAATCACGTCATCTAGAACATTACCGACTCCAATGGTTTATTATTAATAACATAGCTTTTTATAACACTAGCTACTCAATCAAGCCAACTCGGCCTATTGCCCAACCTAACCACATCAAATTAAAACATAACATCCCATTTTCTACGTTAATTCTAATTATAATATTTTATTATCGCAACCAGCAACAGCCAACGTGACAACCCTTGGTTTTTTAAATTTTTTCCACTCGATTAGTTTAGCGGTGCCCAGACCAACCACAAAAAGGCATGCACAAATGCAGACAAAAGGGATGCAAGAGGCAAGGGAAGCGACACAGATGTACGCATGAAAAAATTTTTGTAACCAACCTCCCGGTGGCGATGGAGTCTGGTGAGAGGAACTCTAGCGAAAATGCAAATCACCTTGTGAGTGAAGGAAGCAGGAGGAAGACTATTGACTTGAGTGATTCTATCGATCGGGGTGTCGCTCATTTGCCATTGCGGGTCGCAGAACCGAGCGGGGGAAGAGCTGGGTCCATCATCAATCTAGTACCTGAGTGGGACAGCTCCGCAGAACCGCTGGATAAATGGGAGGGGAGGCAAAATAGAACCTGGTCAGAGGTGCTCCAAGGTCGGCAGCGATACAAATGGGTGACTCAGGCGGTAACCGAGGAAGAGATTGCATGGCTCCAGAGAAAGTTTGCGGAGTCCATTGTTTTCACTGATGATGAAGTGGATGGGGCAAGTCAGAAATGGTCACACTCCTTGATTGGAAAAATGCTTGGGAAAGGCCTGCCAATGGAGTTCTTGTCTTGGGAGCTCAAGTCTAGATGGGCTCCGGCCCGGGATTCTCACCTAGTGCCGCTGGTGGCGGGCCACTGGGTGTTCAGATTCGAGAAAGAGGAGGCACGTGATTGGGTGGATGATAGCTGGTCGGGTCCTCGCTTTGGAGCCTTGGAGGCCAAACTTCAGCGACGGCAAGGACACCGTTAGGACGGCCACCCTGTGGATTCGATTTCCTAACCTATCCATGCTCCTTCGCATTGCTTCGGCGGTTGGAGTGCCGAAGTTCATTGATAACTGCACGCAGGAAGCGGTGAGGGGAGGCTATGCCAAAGCGTATATTTAGGTGGATTTGACGAAGCCACTAAGACCTGGTGTTAATATTGTGGCAAAAGGTAGGAGGAGATGGCAACCTTTCAAATATGAAAATCTGTCTCTGATCTACTTATGTGGAAGGGTTGGACATCACTGGTGAAGAAGCAACGAGGCTGAAGCAGGAAGAAAACAGACCGTATGGGCCTTGGATGGTGACCGGTGTCCCAGGTTCCTGTTGAAGGTATTACGCTGAGGCAGAGCTCCGGGCCCTCTAATGGTGACCGGTGTGAGGTTCAGCGCAGGAATAGGGATGAGGGCAAAATGGTCCGTGAGAATAAGGACAAAGGAGGGGAATGGCAGACCGTTTCATCAACTGGAGCGTACGTGGCGAGTGGTGGAGTCCAGACAGGATGGTGGAACCAGAATTTTATCAGAAAACATGGCTGGTACATCCTGATTCACAGCATTACAGAATATGGAGATAACACCTGGTGAAGCCGAGGACTCGAACTGAGGTGATTATCTGGAATTGTCTGGGATGATTGTCTAAGGCAAACTAAGAGCCGGGATAAAAGAAAAAGGCCTTTTTTTATTTGGACCACACCAAGCCCGACGGTCCATCCCTCCTGCGACTTGAGCTGAAAATACTGGTGTTAAGTGATATGAACTTGGTGGAAAAGGAACGCTCTAAACCAGCTCAACCCACGGAGAGGAATCTATTTCTTGGAAATAGAGGCACGTTGGCAATAGTAACAAGGGTGGACCCTCATGCAAGCGTGGACAAAGGGGGTGGTGTGGAGGAAGAATATATACCACCGTACCATGAGAGAAGCCTTCGGACAAGATGCAAGATTGTGAGAGGATGGAGACCTTGTTCCTAGAAAAAGCTCCAAATGATCTATTTTGTGGAGGTGGATCTCAGTTTTATGTGTGTTGGAAATAAATTCCGCTTTTGCCGAATTTCAATTTGATGCTCAGCCTAATGCAATCGGTAGCCACAGAAGAGATTCAGCGGACGAGTCTTAGCCAAACTTTTTCAGTCGGCCGAACTCCTCAGTAGCCGAACTGCTGCCGAACTCATTCAGTCGGCCGAACTCTTCAGCGACCGAGCTCCAGTCGGACTCCTACGAGAGCTGAACTTCCTCCATACTCCTCCAGTCGCACTCCTCCAGTCGGACGACCACGAGAGCCGAACTCCCTCCGCGCTAGGAGCCGAACTCCTCCAGCCATACGCCTATAGGAGCCGAACTCCTTCCAAGCTTCTCCTTCGGCCGAACTCCTACAGGGACCGAACTTATTTCGAGCTTCTCCTTCGGTCGAACTTTCTTAAAAGTCCGAATTCCTCTGAAATTGAAGCATGCCGAAGTCCATCAATTAATGCCTTCTTTCTCATAGCTATGATCATTAAATCTCAATGAACGATCGCTATCAATTCGCTGTAGGCGACAGTGATCCGCTATCAGACGGCGATGACTGTCACAATCAATCAGTTGCAGGCGGTACTGCAGACGGCATCTCCCTCTATGACTGACTCCGTCAGACCTCGAACGGCCTGCTGTTAGGCAGCTACAGCTGTCACCATCAATCCTCTACAAGCTTCGCCTATAAAAAGGATCCTCTAGATACACTTACTCTAAGCTTTAAGCTCTCCTCTCCTCCTCTAAACTTTGTCGAACTCATTCCAGAGCACTTCATTTCTATTGGCCAGAAGAGCTGACTTGATCGTCAGAGGATCCTGTCGGAGCCACCCCCATCGGCTCTGGACGGAACTTTGCTTTGCAGTCACCGATGGCGACATCGTCCTCCTCCACTCCAGCTGGATCCGACGATAATCAGATTCTGCACCAACAGATTTGGCGCTAGAAGGAGGGCCGCCTCTATTTTTGAGGTATTCTTGAGGCCCTCTTATTCTTAAAGGAGTGCTCAGCGATGATCTCTCTCCAGAGATCTCCCTTCTTCCTCTCCATAGTTCTTTTTCAAGAGAAAATGCCTCCCAGGAGAGCTTTGATCCGACGATCGACGGCCTCCATAGTCCGATCCCGTCCAGATCCATCTGCTCCTGCTTTAGTCCTGGCAATCTAGGTTCCACCTGAAGCCACCGTAGATGCGGAGCAGTTCAACCTACTGGTCCAATAGGTTCGTGGCCTCACCGAGATAATGCAGGCCATGCGACAACCTCCAATGGTGACTTAGCCAGCAAATCCGCCATCAAGATGCCAGGAAACGGCCTTAAAGAAGAGCATTTGGCCTAGCATACCAATCACCCTTAGGAAGGAGAAACAAAGAGCAGAAGTTCTCCCCTAGAAGGTTTCACAAGAGGCAGAATGAAGTTCGGCCGTGCTCACGACCTCCCCCAGTGCAAGGAGCCCGAACTTCTTCTTGAGCTCATCATCAAGGAAGTCCCGACTGAAGGGCGCGAAGAAGTCCTCCCACCCTCAGAAGCTAGAACCACCAATGAGGGAGGAACGACAAAGAGATCGATCGCCTCCCGGCATCATCGACGCTATCTCCGAAGCTTGATACTTCAGCAGGCTGTCATCTCCCAGCAACAAAGTCAAGAGAAACTTGCTCCAAATTGAGAAGGCCAGCATGAGATAGAGGAGGTCATCCGGCCCAGAACTTACTATCCGAGGAAACTCGGAGGAACAATGCCCCCACGACCCTAAAATGGGGATGTGCTGCCAGTAACTTTCCTGCGATAATTTTTTTTTTATTTCAATAATATTATTTTTGGATGCAAAAACTATGTGATGATAGGAAAGAAGCAGTCAATAGTTGCCGTATTAGGAATAGGAGGAGAACCTCATCCTAACATGAGCCGGCCAAAGTCCTTCAACCTCGGCTGTGGGAGATAAGATCTTTTTCGAGGCAACCTCAACTGTAGAAGATAAGATCTCCTCCAAGTGATCGGACCAACCTCGACTGCAGGAGATAAGATCTCCCCTGAGTGCCTGCAATAATCTCGACTGCAGGAGATAAGATCTCCCCTGAGGCAACCTCAACTGCAGGAGATAAGATCTCCCCCAAGGGTCCCGATCGACTTCGGTTGCAGGAGATAAGATCTCCCCCGAGGCAACCTCGGCTACAGGAGATAAGATCTCCCCGAGCGATCGGATCAACCTCGGCTGCAGGAGATAAGATCTCCCCCAAGGCAACCTCGGCTGCAGGAGATAAGATATCCCCCAAGGATTCGGACCGACCTCGACTGTAGGAGATGAGATCTCCTCCGAATGCCCGCAACAACCTTGGTCGTAGAAGATAAGATCTTTCCTGAGGGTCCGAGCCGACCTCAACTGCAGAAGATAAGATCTCCCTCGAGCGACCGCAACAACCTCGACCGCAGGAGATAAGATCTCCCCCGAGCACCTGCAACAACCTCAACCGTAGGAGATAAGATCTCCCCCGAGGGTCCAAGCCAACCTCGACTACAGGAAATAACATCTCCTCCGAGCGTTCGCATCAACCTTGGCTATAGGAGATAAGATCTCTCCCTCAGCCAGAGATAAGATCTCTTTCGAGCGCCCGAGACAACCTCAGCCCAGAGATAAGATCTCTCTCGAGCGACCGAGACAGCCTCGATCAGAGATAAGATTGGAGACAACCTCGGCCAGAGATAAGATATCTCTCGAGCGACCATGTCAACCTTGGCCAGAGATCAGATCTCTCCTGAGTGTCCATATCAATCTCGACTGTAGGAGATAAGATCTCCCTTGAGCGTCCGTATCAACCTCGGCTACAGAAGATCAGATCTCTCCCGAGCATCCGTATCAACCTCGACTAGAGATCAGATCTCTTCTGAGCATCCATATCAACCTCGACTGTAGGAGATAAGATCTCCCCCAAGTAGCTACAGAAGATAAGATCTCTCCCGAGTCAACCTCGACTGCAAGAGATAGGATTTCCCCCGAGTCAGCCTCGGCTGCTAGGGACAATATCGCCCCCAAGGAGCTGAACCTCCGACCTCAGTCGTAGGAGATGAGGTCTACTTCAACCTTGGCTGGAGATGAGATCTCCACCAAACTTCAACTTCAGCATCAACTTTGGTCGAAGATGAGATCTCCCTCGAGCTTCAACTTCAGCATCAACTTTGGTCGGTGATGAGATCTCCTCCGAGCTTCAACTCTAATCGGTATAGAGCCCAGAAGAGGACTTCGACAGTCGTCTTTTCTATACTCCCTTCCTTCGAGTTTCAAACTCGAGAGTGGGAAAACTATTATTGGGGATAAACTCCACTCCTGTCGAAGTTCAGTTCAATGCAAAGCCTAATGCAACCGATAGCCATAGAAGAGCTTCAGCGGATGAGTCTTAGCCGAACTTTTTCAGCTGACCAAACTTCTCAGTGGTCGAGCTACTGTCGAACTCCTTCAGCCAACCAAACTCCTCAGTGGTTGAGCTACTGCCGAACTCCTTCAATCGATCGAACTCAGCGGTCGAGCTCCAGTCGGACTCCCATGAGAGCCAAACTTTCTTCATACTCCTCCAGTCGCACTCCTCCAGTCGAATGCCCATGAGAGTCGAACTTCCTCCGCGTTCCTCCAACCATACATCTACAGGAGCCGAACTCCTCCCAAGCTTCCTCTTCGGTCGAACTCCTACAGGGGCCGAACTTATTTTGAGCTTCTCCTTCGGCCAAACTCTCTTAAGAGTCCGAACTCCTCTAAAATTGATGCATGCTGAAGTCCACCAATTAATGCCTACTTTCTCACAGCTATGACTATTAAATCTTGATGAACGATCGCCATCAATCCACTACAGACGACAACGACCCACTATCAGACGGTGATGGCTATCATAATCAATCAGTTGCAAGTGGTGCTGCAGATGGTGCCTCCCTCCATGACTGACTCCGTCAGATCTCGAGCGATTTACTATCAGGCAGCTACAGCTATCACCATCAATTCTCTATAAGCTCCACCTATAAAAAGGACCCTCCAGATATGCTTACTCTAAGCTCTAAGCTCTCCTCTCCTTTTCTAAACTCTACCGAACTCATTCCAGAGCACTCCATTTCTATTAGTCAGAAGAGCTAACTTGATCGTCGGAGGGTCCTACTGGAGCCACCCCCACCAGCTCCGAATGAAACTTTATTTTGCAGGTCATAGACGGCGATCTCATCCTCCTCCACTCCAGTTGGATCTGACGACAACCAAATTCTGCACCAACAATGTGCTTCTATCCTTAATTAGTGCATATGAATGCCTCTTGGACCACTGACAGAACAGGGCTGGGATACATAATCAGGGACCATTATGGAGTTGTGTTTTTTGTAGCAGCTATTCAATCTAGAGCATGTTCTATTCCAAAAGCAGAGCTTTAGGCAGTGTGACATGTGATTACTACTACCATATTTCATCTAGGGTTGGATAGAAGAAGACTTCCTAATAGTTGTGAATTGGATCAGCAAATGCAGAGGAAATATGTCTTCAGCAACACCCTGTCATCCACTTCTTGATGATATTGCCAAAAGTTTATAATGGGTGGATTATGTGAAGGTTTCCCATGCTTTTGGAGAGGCAAATCAACCAATGGATCTTCTTGCAGCATCATCCCGGGAAGGGATGTTTTACTCCCTTTCTGACCTTCCTCCCTTGGTTCATGTTGGTATAGAATTTGGTCGACATCGGATCAAATCGAAGCTGGGGGAGATGGGGTCACCATCGATGATCTGCAAAATAAAGTTTCATCTGGACTCAATGGTGATAGCTCCATCGAGATCCTTCGACGATCAAGTCAGCTCCTCTGGCCAATAAAAATGGAGTGCTCAGGCGAGAGCTCGGTAGAGTTTCAGAAAGAAGAAGAGAGCTTAGAAAAAATGTATCTGAAAGGTCCCTTTTTATAGGTAGAGCTTGATTGATGGTGATAACTGCAGCTATCTGGCAGTGGGCCGTTTGAGGCCTGATGGATTCGGTATGGAGGGGAAGGTATCGTCAGGCTAATGGTGATAGCCATACCATCTAGTGATAGCCATACCAATCGATAGTGCCATATCGTCTGATAGCATCGTCTATGGCAGACTGATGATGATCGTTCATCGAGATTTAATAGCCATAACTTTAAGAAAATAGGCCTTGGTTGGTGAACTTCAGTATATATCAATTATAGAGGAGTTCGAACTCCTGAAGGAAATACGTCTGGTGGAGATTATTCAGGAGTAATCCGCTGGAGGAATTCAATTAAGAAAGAAGTCTGTGAGGAGTTCGACTCCTGGAGGAGTTCGATCGAGGAAAAAGTTTGAAAAGAGTTTGGCTTCTATAGGAGTTCAGCTGAAGGAGAAGCTCGAAAGAAGTTCAGCTCCTGAAGAGTTCGACCAAAGGGAAAGCTCGAAAGGAGTTCAACTTCTATAGGCGTCTGTGAAAGAGCATGGAGGAAGTTTGGCTCTCATGGATGTCCGACTGAAGGAGTGCAGAGAGAGTTCGGCTCTCATGGGCATCTGATTAGAGGAGTGCGGAGGAAGTTTGGCTCTCGTGGGAGATCGATTGAAGCTCGACTACTAAAAAGTTCGGTCGGCTGATGGAGTTTGGCTAAGGCTCGATCATTGAGGAGTTCGAAAAGGGCTCAATCATTGAAGCTCTTTCGTGACTATCGATTGCATTAGGCTAAGCATTAGACTGGACTTTGATAGAAGTGGAGTTTATCCCCAACAATAGTCCCCTCACTTTCAAGTTCGAAACTCGAAGGAAGGGAGTGCAAAAAAGGCGACTGTCAAAGTCCTCTTCAGGGCTTTGCATCAGTTCAGATTGAAGCTCGGGGGAGATCTCATCTCCAGCCAAAATTGAAGTTAAAGTTGAAGCTCGGGAGAGATCTCATCTCCAGCCAAGGTTGAAGTTGAAGTTGAGGCTCGGGGGATCTCATCTCCAGTCGAGGTTGAAGGAGATCTCATCTCCTATGGTTGAGGTCGGAGGTTGAGCTCCTCGGAGGAGATATTATCTCCAGCAGCTGAGGTTAAGGGTTAAACTCCTCAGGGGAGATCTTATCTCCTGCAGTCGAGGTTGAAGGTTGAGCTCGGGATAGATCTTATCTCCTACAACCGAGGTTGAAGGTTGAGCTCGGGAGAGATCTTATCTCCTGCAGCCAAGGTTGACTCAAGAGAGATCTTATCTCCTACGGCCAAGGTTGAAGCTCGGGAGAGATCTTATCTCCTATAGCGAGGTTGGCTTAGGGAAGATCTTATCTCCTGCAGCTGAGGTTGAAGCTCGGTGGAGATCTTATCTCCTACAGTCGAGGTTGGCTCGGGGGAGATCTTATCTCCTGCAGCTGAGGTCGAAGCTTGGGAGAGATCTTATCTCCTACAGTCGAGCTTGATACGGGCGCTCGGGGGAGATCTTATCTCCTGCAGCTGAGGCTGAAACTCGGAGGAGAGATCTTATCTCCTACAGTCAAGGTTGGCTTGAGGGAGATCTTATCTTCTACAATCGAGATTGATTCGATCGCTTGGGGGAGATCTTATCTCCTGCAGCCGAGGTTGGCTCGATGGGGGAGATCTTATCTTCTACAGTCGAGGTTGAAGGCTCGGAAGAGATCTTATCTCCTGCAGCCAAGGTTGAAGCTTGAAGGAGATCTTATCTTCTATAGTCGAGGTTGATATGGGTGCTTGGAGAGATCTTATCTTCTACATCAAGGCTGAAGCTCGGAGGAGATCTTATCTCCTGTAGTCGAGGTTGCTCGGAGGAGATCTTATCTCCTGCAGCTGAGGTTGAAGCTCAGAGGAGATCTTATCTCCTGCATCTGAGGTTGGCTTGGGGGAGATCTTATCTCCTGCAGTCGAGACTGATCGGTTGCTCTTCAGGGGTTGAGATCTTATCTCCTACAGTCGATGTTTGGCTCGGGAGAGATCTTATCTCCTACAGTCGAGGCTGAAATTCGGAGGAGATCTTATCTCCTGCAGCCAAGATTGATACAGACGCTCGAGGAAGATCTTATCTCCTGCACGCCGAGGTTGGCTCGGGAGAGATTTTATCTCCTATAGTCGAGGCTGATTCAGTCGCTCAAAGGAGATCTTATCTCCTACAGTCGAGGTTGGCTCGGAGAAAATCTTATCTCCTACAGTCGAGGTTGAAGCTTGGGGGAGATCTTATCTCCTACAGTCAAGGTTGGCTCGGGGGAGATCTTATCTCCTACAGTCGAGGCTGATTTATCCACTCGGAGAAGATCTTATCTCCTGTAGCTAAGGTTGGCTTAGGAGAGATCTTATTTCCTACAGTTGAGGCTGAAGCTTGGGGGAGATCTTATCTCCTACAGTCGAAGTTGATACAGGCGCTCGAGGGAGATCTTATCTCCTACAGTCGAGGTTGACTCAAAAGGAGATCTTATCTCCTACAACTGAGGTTGTCTCGGGAGAGATCTTATCTCTTACAGTCGAGGCTGATTTTGGTCACTCAAGGGAGATCTTATCTCCTATAGTCAAGGTTGAAGCTCGAGGGAGATCTTATCTCCTGCAGCAGAGGTTAGCTTAGGGGAGATCTTATCTTCTGCAGCCAAGGCTGATTCGGCTCGCTCGGGGAGATCTTATCTCCTACAGCCGAGGTTAGCTCGGAGGAGATCTTATCTCCTACAGTCGAGGCTAAAGCTCGGAGGAGATCTTATCTCCTACAGTCAAAGTTGATACGGGCGCTTGGGGGAGATCTTATCTCCTATAGTTGAGGTTGACTCGGGGGAGATCTTATCTCCTGTAGTCGAGGTTGAAGCTCGGAGGAGATCTTATCTCCTACGGCCGAGGCTGACTCGGTCACTCGGGGGAGATCTTATCTCCTACAGTCGAGGTTGGCCCGGTCGCCAGAAGAGATCTTATCTCCTGCAGCCGAGGTTGACACGGGCACTCGGAGGAGATCTTATCTTCTGTAGTCAAGGTTGACTCGGTCGCTCGAGAGAGATCTTATCTCTAGCTCGAGGTCAAAGCTCGAGAGAGATCTTATCTCTGCAGCCGAGGTTGACTCGATCGCTCGAGGGAGATCTTATCTCCTGCAGCCGAGGTTGACACGAACATTCGAAGGAGACCTTATCTTCTACAGTCGAGGTTGACTCGATCGCTCAGAGAGATCTTATCTCTAACCAGGTTGAAGCTTGGGAGAGATCTTATCTCCTACGGTTGTGGTTGACTCCGGTCTCTCGGGGGAGATCTTATCTACTGCAGTCAAGGTTTATCTCTGACTGAGGTTGACTCGATCGCTCGAGAGAGATCTTATCTCTGATCGAGGTTGACTCAGTCACTCGGAAGAGATTTTATCTCTATGAGGTTGAAGCTCGGAGGAGATCTTATCTCCTGCAGCCGAGGTTGACTCGATTGCTTAGGGGAGATCTTATCTCCTGCAGTCGTGGTTGAAGCTCAAGGGAGATCTTATCTCCTATAGCCGAGGCTGACTCGGTCGCTTGGGAGAGATCTTTATCTCTCTTGCAGCCGAGGTGGCTCGAAAGAGATCTTATCTCCTACAGTCGAGGTTGGCTCGGTCGCTCGGGAGAGATCTTATCTCCTATAATCGAGGTTGACATGGGCACTCGGAGGAGATCTTATCTTCTGTAGTCGAGGTTGGCTGATCGCTCGAGAGAGATCTTATCTCTAGCCGAGGTTGAAGCTTGGAGAAGATTTATTCTCCTGTAGCCGAGGTTGACTCGATCGCTCGAAAAAGATCTTATCTCCCGTAGCCGAGGTTGACATAGATGCTCGAGAGATCTTATCTCCTACAATCGCTCGGAGAGATCTTATCTCTAGTCGAGGTGAAGCTCGGGGAATCGCTATCGCTCGAGGTTGACTCGGTCGCTCGAGAGAGATTATCGGAGAATCTCTTAGTCGCGAGTTGACTCTCGCTCGGGGAGATCTCATCTCGAGTGACTCGATCAGTAGATCTTATCTCTAGCTGAGGACTCAGTCATTCGACTTATCGCAAGGTTGACTCGATCTGGCGGAGAGATCTTATCTAGCCGAGGTTGAAGCTTGGGAAGATCTTATCTCCTGCAGCCTCAGTCGCTCGGAGACTGTCGAGGTTGACTCGTCAAAGAGATCTTATCTCTAGCCGAGGTTGACTCGATCGCTTGGGAGAGATCTTATCTTTGGCTGAGGTTGACTCGGTCACTCGGAAAAGATCTTATCTCTAGCCGAGGTTGAAGCACTGGAGAGATCTTATCTCCTGCAGTCGAGGTTGACTTGGCCGCTCGGGGTGATCTTATCTCCTGCAGTCAAGGTTGACTCAATCTCTTGAGAGAGATCTTATCTTCTACAGTCGAGGTTGACTCGGTCGCTCGGAAGAGATCTTATCTCTGGCCGAGGTTGACTCGATTACTTAGGAGAAATCTTATCTCTAGCGAGGTTGAAGCTCGGGGGAGATATCTCCTGCAGTCGAGGTTGACTCGGTCGGGAGAGATCTTATCTCTAGCCTCGAGGTCGCTCAAAATCTTATCTCCTATAGTCGAGGTTGACTCGGTCGCTCGGGAGGGATCTTATCTCTGGCCGAGGTTGACTTGATCGCTCGGAAGAGATCTTATCTCTAGTCGAGGTTGACTCGATCGCTCGGGTGAGATCTTATCTCTGGCTGAGGTTGACTTGATCATTCGGGAGAGATCTTATCTTTAGCCGAGGTTGAAGCTTGGAGGAGATCTATCTCCTACAGCCGAGGTTGACTCGATCGCTCAAGGGAGATCTTATCTCTTGCAATCGAGGTTGACTCGATCGCTTGTGAGAGATCTTATCTCTAACCGAGGTTGAAGGTTGAGCTCGCTCATGCTAGGACGAGGTTCTCCTCCTGTTCCTAACACGGCCACTATTGACTACTTCTCTGTCATCACATAGTTTTTGCCCCAAAAAATAATATTATTAAAATGAAAGAATTTTATTGAAGGAAAGTGATAGGAACGCGATGTTGTCGTTAAGACACCATGTTTATCAATTTAATTTGACTTCTTAAAATAATTAAAAATTCATAGATAGCAGTGAGTCGGGTCGAATCCACAGGAAAGATAGTATTTTTAAATTTAAAATCTTTAATTTTTTTTTTAAAAAATGAAAAAAAATTTGAAAATAAAATTTGAAGTCAAAAATTAAAATTATGAAGTAAAAATTAAATTATGCAGAAAAGTAAACTTGGTACTAAGATCTACTGGTTAGATCTTAGCATCTACTTGCAGAAAAATAAAAAGTAATAATTAAAATATAAAAATTAAATTATAATAAAAATAAAAAGTAATAATTAAAATATAATAATAAAATTTTTATAATTAAAATTTTAAAATTTAAATACATGAAATTTAAAAAAAAAATAAAATAAAGTAGTCTGATCTCTGATCTTGGATCGGCATGGGTGGAAAGATGGCATAGAAGCCCAGCTTTTTCTCTCAGCATCAGTTGCCTTGAAGCAGCCATTAACCCAGAGCCTGGCTTCATCCTGTACCAAAGCTTCATCTTGATCGGAGATGTTGATTTCTGGAGGCCTGGGATCCATTTTATAGATTTAGGAGGGCTGGAGAGTTTGCTTCTGGGCAATGTGGGACTAAGGGGCTCTTTGATCATCAAAATATGAAAAAAATTATGTAAAAATTAGATTAAAAGAAGTTCTAGATGAATTCTACTACTTTGGATGAAATTCGGTCGTTGATAGAAATCCAACGATCCAAAAATCATCAAAATTGGATGTGTATCAGCATAAATCAGGTCGGATTAAATTCTAGCCGTTCGATCGCGCCTTGATGGAGGAAATATGGCTGCTGATCGTGCATCGAAAGTCTTGATCACCATTGAGAGCATTTTGGACTGTTGGATCTTCATCAATTGGTATTTTGGCCATCGGATCATGCTAGATCACTGATAGAAATTGAATCAAACTCGGAAATAACCATCACCATCCGATCTCGATCGCAATCAACCACAGCCATCCGATCGTGCAATTATTATTCCCATGGACTATGTGGACTGGCTATACCACACACCGCAATCAATCAGCACCTTCTATTATCGAGTGAAAAGTTCAAAATACCCTATGAGCCGTGATGGATTTCTATGGACCCTTTAAGGGTCTAGGTCCGCCACGTGTCTCGCTGTGATTCACCAATTTTTACTGAGCTGGTGGTCGACGCTTGAATCGTGGACCGGTTGGTGGCTTCTGCAGCTGAGTTGACTTTGATGGCTTGGCTTGGCTTGCGGAGCCGACTGAGCTATTTTCTTTTTTATTTAATTTTTATTTTATTTCTTTAGAAATTCATATCTTCTCCATTTTGCTTCAAACTTATTTCGTTATGATTAAAAAAATGAGCTCTTTCTACTGATTATAAAATTTTATTTTCTAATTTTTTATTATTTTTTAATTAATAAAATATAAATTTCTTAAAAATTATATATAAATTAATCATTAATTCTTAAAAATTAATATGAATTAATTAATAAATTAATATTTTTATTGATGAATTTATGATGCTTATCACACCTCCCAACTTAAGCTTTGCTCGTCCTCAAGTAAAGAAAGAATTTAGTTTTAAATATCTTTTAACTTTAGAGTTTCGAATTTTATCTAAGCATTTTTCAAAATGGCCATTGATATTCAGTAGAGCTTAAATGAGATATATCATTGGAATATTAATACTTATCAATAGAAAAATTAAGTAAAAAATATTAAATTTTTTTAAACTTTTTCTAAATTATCCCATCTTTATTTTTGATTTATCTAAACTTTCATATAGACAAGTGTATTGCTACTTTCGCCCTTCATTTATTGATTTTTATTTTCACATTGTCCATTTTTTGATGCGAATATCATTGCTTACTTAGGCAATGAAATTCAATTACTCGATGAAAAATCAATATTTTTTTTATTAACATTGTACCACTATTGAGTGTCTTAATCCTTTAAGCTTTCTATTTGATCCATGTAGCGAGTCTTGGGCCAATGACTCTCAAACCAGTTGGCTTTAGGGCACTAGGTATAGAATACCCCTCGGGCTTACTAGCTCGAATCAAATAGGCTATGAGTTAAGACTAGCTTTACAACGAGCTTCTTTGCCCTTCCCACCTTTTGATGCGAAACTCAATGCTTGCTTAGGCAAAGAGGCCCGGTTACTCAGTGAGAAGTACTTGAAAACTATTTTATTAAAATAAATTTTTTATATGAAGAAACGTATAGTTATCCTACACAAGTCCTATAAAAAGTAGACTTTTCTTTGATGCTAGTAGAAATAATTAGAAATGCTCCAAGGAAAAATTTTTTATGTTCTAGACTTAACTCTTTATTGAATTTTCTTAATACTTGATTCCTCAATATCTCATAGATTCTCTGATTTGTGTATCAATTTTTTTTTTTTTAAAGTTTGATTCGATTCTTAAGCATAATCGGTGTTTAAATACTAAATACTAACTTTTTTGAGGACTTAAAATTTTAAAATTTTTATTTTTCTCCTCCCAACTTAATCGATATTATCCTCAATGGAGAAGAAAAAATAAAGGATGTAATAAAGAACATGAAAGAATACACCTGACTATATTTTTGGTCCAGCACATGCCTTTGAAAATTTGGGCTCTCCCTCTAACTTATTCAAATTATCCTAAAAAAAATAAACTAAAAAGATAAATTAGATAAAAACTAAATATTGGATTGCCTTTCAACAAGCGCTAAGTTTACCATCTTCAGTCAGACACAATACAGCTTACTATCCTGTGTCAAATATTGGATTGACAAATTTTAATGGTTTTGGATTGTCAATCTCAAAAAGTTGATTTATAATCCTATTATTAATATATTCATTATTAATTAAGGGAACATAATTTATAATCCCATTCTCAGACCCATGTTTATTAAGAATTTCTCCTATTTGTTCTTCTAAAATGCTCATGAATTGAGTTTTTTTATTAGGAGTTAAGTTTGATTCAATGGGTGCTAGAAGGATGACTAAAGATGGTTTTAATTCTGAAGATAAATTATTATGATCTTGTTTAAATAACTCCATTGACATTTCATTACATGTCTCTTGATTTTTGTAAGAAGAACCGGCTTCTTGGGTTGAAGGGAATAGGACATTAGGTTTGTAAGTCTTGAATAAATCGTCTATTCTCTTTTTTTCTATGTCTATCTCATTTATGTCTATCTCATTTAAACTGGAACCAGCATCAGTACTAGTTCCAGGCTCGGGTTCTTCTATGTGGTTAGTCTCAGTACTAACCTATTTCTCTAAATTTTATTTTGGCTAGCATCAGTACTAGCCTCTCTCACCTAATCTTGGTATGAGTTCATAAGAATCCTATATCTTTTAAGTTCAGAAATTACTTTGGCATTCTCTAATTGAGGATTCTTAGGTGGGACATTAAATTGATAATTTAATCCAGGTGATTAATGGACATTAGGTGGCTTGTTTGAAATTGGTAGGCTTGGTAGTTGATCTAGTTTTTTCCTCGTGTTAGATTTAGCTAGTTGTCCAATTTGAGCTTCTAGTCTGATGATAGATTGATGTTGAGTCAGAATCAATTATTGAAATTGGTTAAATCTATCATCAGCTAGATTGGTCTGTTGAGGCGATAGGTATGAGGGTTCATTATGATATGGTGGCTAAAAAGGTTTACTAGGCTGACCTCTATTATAAGTATAGTTCTGGTATTGAGGTCTATTCTGATAATTTTGGATAGGTAAAATTTAGATCTGAGCCTGAGTCTATTGGGATGTCCAAGAAAAATTATGAGAAAAATTATGATGGTTGCTCCAATTTGGATTATATGAATTTAAAAATGGGTCATTAATCAATTTGGAGTATCTTTGAGCAGCTTGAACTTATTCTTGGATAAAATATGGAAACTGTACAGTCATAGGACATCCACTCACATGATAGGTTGGGCTAGCACAGATTGAACAAATCTTCTGATAATTAGAAGATGATGTGAATTATGCAGGAGATTGTTGACCTAGGATTAGGAGTTGATCTGATTTCTGAGCAAGAAGATCAACTTTATCTAATTTTTAGACTATTAGATTCAGGTCAGCCATTCAATGTTATGGTTGGGTTCAACTAGATCGGATAAAGTAATTTTCTATCATATATGTATTAGTGCAACCCTAACGTATTGTTCAAAAATTTTTTTAGAATTTTTTTATATTTTTTATTATTTTATTATATTAAAAATTAATTATTTTATTTATTAATTTAATTTAATTTAATTATTATTTTTAATATTTTTTTAGTTAGTTAAATTTAATTTTTATTTTATTTTATTTTATTTTATTTTTAGATGAGAAAGAAGAAGAAAAAAAAGAAGAGTTCTAAAAAAGAGGTGCTAAGGAGTCCTAGAACTAAGAAGAGAAAAAAGAATTAGGTTTAATTAGGTTTGATGTTGGTTAGCAATCAAGTTGATCAATCAATTCTGATATGGTTATCCTAGATCTAGATAGCTCCTAACTGCCAAGGTCACCTTCAAGCCTTTCAAGTGTAAGATCAGTCAATCAACTGGTCGGGTAAATGTAAGGTCGATGGGAGTCCTCCCGTTGCTTGCCTTAGACACCAATTGTGCTTGGCCAGGTAAGTGAACGGAATCAATTAAAAATCACCTTCCTTTAGATCCAGTCGTCCCTGAATCACTTTCCTAGACATCAATCAAATTGACTAACCCTAACCTAGTTCAACTCTTAGGATTCCTTGTCCTATTGAGCTCGAGTTCCTAAGGTTGATGTCTAATTGATTTTAAAATTAAAGGCTTAGATCAATGCAGGATGTTGGTTGGTTGTTTGTGGGCCAAGAAAGGGTGATCAAATTCTCACCTTATCTTATTTAATTAGGTTGTACCCTTAATTTGGTTTAATATGAAAATACATAAAAAATTTTCAATCAAAGGGTTTTATGCAATTTAAACTAGATGCATACAATTAATTGAATTCTGAAAGGCTTACCTTGCCTCTAGCAATCACCAAAAGTAAAAAAAAATAAAAATAAAAATAAAAATAATATGATATATGCTCTAAGCAGTTAGAATTTTTAATCTTATCATGAGATTTTTAATTAGATTTAAATGAATATTTTTTTAAATTAATAAATAAATAAATAAAATAAAAAGGAAAGAGAACTAGGGTTAGGATTGATCTCACCAAGCAAAACTCCTGGTTCTTTTTGTTCTTTAATATTTTTTTTCTATAAAATAATTAAAAAAATTAGTAAGTAATATTTATAAGAAAATAAAAATTTTATTTATAATTTATTTATAAAAAAATCAAAGAGATCAAAAATTTAAGGTCCATGCCTTCTTTGACAACGGCACCAAAAACTTGATGCATTTACTAAAATTATTTTTAATTTATTTAAAATAAATCAAAGAAATCAAAATTAAAAATTAAAAATAATTTTTGATAATGATGCCAAAAAATTTGACAGAAATACGATGTTGTCATTAAGATACCGTATTTATCAGTTTAATCCGATTTCTTAAAATAATTAAAAATTCGTAGATAGCAGTGAGTCGGATCGAATCCATAGAAAAGGTAGTATTTTTAGATTTAAAATCTTTGATTTTTTTTTTAAAAAAAAGATTTAGAAATAAAATTTGAAATCAGAAATTAAAATTGCGAAGTGAAAATTAAATTATGCAGAAAAGTAAACTTGGTACTAAGATCTACTAGTTAGATCTTAGCATCTACTTACAGAAAAATAAAAAATAATAATTAAAATATAAAAATTAAATTATAATAAAAATAAAAAATAATAATTAAAATATAATAATAATTTTTTTATTAATTAAAATTTTAAAATTTAAATACATAAAATTTAAAAAGAAAATAAAATAAAATAGTCTAATCTCTAATCTTGGATCGGCATGGGTGGAAAGATGGCGTCGAAGCCCATCTTTTCCTCTCAGCACCAGTTTCCTCGAAGTAGCCATTAACCTAGAGCCTGGCATCACTCTGTACTAAAGCTTCACCTTGATCAGAGATGTTGATTTTTGGAGGTTTGGGGTCCTTTTTATAGAGCTAGAAGGGCTGGAGAGTTTGCTTCCGGGCAATGTGGGACTAAGGGACTTTTTGATCATCAAAATATGAAAAAATCTATGTAAAAATTGGATTAAAAGGAGTCCTGGATGAATTCTGCTGCTTTGGATGAAATCTGGCCATTGATAGAAATCCAATGGTCCAAAAATCATCAAAATCGGATGTGTATCGGCACAAATCAAGTTGGATTAAATTCTGGTTGTTCGATCGCACCTTGATGGAGGAAATCTGGTCGTTGATCATGCATCGGGAGTCCTAATCACCATCGGGAGCATTCTGAACTGTTGGATCTTCATCAGTTGGTTTTTTGGCCATCGGATCATGCTAGATTGCTGATAGAATTTGAATCAAATCCGAAAATAACCACCGTCGTCTGATCTTGACCGCAATCAGCTATCCGATCGCACAATTACTGTTCCCCATGGACCGCGTGGATCGACCGCACCGCACACTGCAACCAATCAATGCCTCCTATTGCCTAGTGAAAAGTCCAAAATATTCTATGAGCCATGATGGATTTCTGTGGACCCTTTAAGGGTCTAGGTCCGCCACGTGTCGTGCTGTGATTCGCCGATTTCTGCTGAGCTGGCGGTCCACGCCTAGAGCGTAGACCAGCTGGTGGCTTCTGCGGTTGAGTCGGCTTTGATGGCTTGGTGGCTTGGCTTGCAAAGCCGACTGAGCCATTTTCTTTTTTTATTTAATTTTTATTTTATTTCTTTAGAAATTCATATCTTCTTCGTTTTAACTCTATTTTATTTCAAACTTATTTTGTTATAATTAAAAAATGAGCTCTTTCCATTGATTATAAAATTTTATTTTCTAATTTTTAATATTTTTTAATTAATTTTTTAATTAATAAAAATATGAATTTCTTAAAAATTATATATAAATTAATCATTAATTTTTAAAAATTAATATAAATTAATTGATAAATTAATACTTTTATTGGTAAATTTATGATGCTTATCAGAAAGTTACTGATAGCACATCCCCAAATTTTTTATGTTTCGGGATCGTGGGAGCATTGTTCCTCCGAGTTCCTTCAAGCGGTAAGTCCTGGATCGGATGACCTCTTCTATCTCATACTGATCTTCTTAATTTAGAGCAAGCTTCTCTTAGCTTTGAAACTGAGAGATAACGGCTCGTCGAAATACCAAGCTCTTCCCAGACATGGCATCGATGATATGGGAGATGGCCGATCTTTTTATTGTTTCTCCATCATTGGAACCTTCCAGAGGGAGGACTTCTTCGTGCCCTTCTATCGGAGCTTTCTTGATGACGAGCTGGAGGAGGAGATCGGGCTCGCTTGTGCTCGGGGGGAGCCCGTAAGCACGGTCGAACTTCACTTGGCTCTCCATCAATGGTGGGTCTGTTAGACTCATCCGCCCGTCGCTCTTGCATGATTTTTTCATCCTTCAACTGAAGGCTTCTTCCATACTGGTAAATCTCTCAACCCGGGCTAGCAGATCGGCAAAATTCGTAGGGTACTTCTTCTTCAGGAAAAATAATAAATCATTCTTCTGAAGGCCGTCCTTGAGTGTGGCCATTGCAACAGACTGGTCCAGGCCTCGGACCTCCAATGCCGCAGCATTAAACTGGGTAACATAAGCCTAGATCGATTCTTTCTCCTTCTACTTGACATTCATCAAAAAATTCAAACCTCGGTGCGAACGTTGGCTACTGATGAAGTGAGCCACAAACTGATGGCTCATCTGATCAAAAGAGAAGATCGTATTTGACTTCAACGCTGAGTACCAGTTTCTTGCTGCTTCCTTTAGGATAAATGAAAAAGCTCAACATGATATAGCGTCTGGTGCGCCATAGAGTAGCATCATGGTCCGAAAGGCCTCCAAATGATCAATCGGATCGAAGGTTCCATCGTAGCTTTCAAATTGAGGAAGTTCGAAGTTCGATGAAATGGGCTCTTGCATAATTCAGAGAGAGAAAGGAGGGTCAGTGCGGACGTCGTCATGATAAGCTGGGGCAACGCGGTCGAGCTCCTCAATCTATCGATCAATCTCCCATAGTTTGTGATTGAGGACGTCATCTCGATCGCAGACCTTGGGGGGCATTCAGCTATAGATGGGGAGGGTCTCCTCTAGAGGGAAACCATGATCCGAACTTAGATCCTCTGCTCTCTGTTTTCTCTTTCGAGCGGTGATGGGCATGCTAACCCAAATACTCTTCTTTGGAGCTGATTTTCGATATCCTGACGGTGGATTTTCTGATGGAGTCGCCACCGAGGGCTACCACATGGCCTACACCATCTCGGTGAGGCTCTGAACCTGCTAGATCAGCAGGTCAAATTGCACTGAATCTATCATGACCATCGGTGGAGGTGGAGGTTGAAGTGTCGGTGATGGAGCAGGGGTGGATGGATCCAGCTCAGATCTCATGGTAGACGTGTAGATCTTTGGATATTCACCTTCTTTCGAAGCATTTCTTGGGATTGAATAGGAGGGTGGAGACGAATCTTGGAGGAGAAGGTCGGCAGGATTGTCTGAGCACTCCTTTAAGAATAAGGATACCTCAAAGACAGAAGCCCTCCTTCTAGCACCAATTCTGTTGGTGCAGAATTTGATCGACGTCGGATCGAACCGAAGCTGGGGGAGACAGGGTCACCGTCGGTGACCTACAAAATAAAGTTCCATCCGAAGTCGGTGGTGGTGGCTCCGGTGGAATCCTCTAATGATCAAGTCAGCTCTTCTAGCCAATAGAAATGGGGTGCTCAAGTGAGAGCTTAATAGAATTTTGGAAAGAAGAAGAGAGCTTAGAGGAAACGTATCTGAAGGGTTCCTCTTTATAGGTGGAGCTTGATTGATGATGATAGCTGCAGCTGTCTGGCAGTAAGCCGCTCGAGGCCTGATGACTTCGATATGGAGGGAAAGGTGTCATCAGGCTGATGGTGACAGCCATACTGTCTGATGATAGTCATATCGTCCGATAGCGCCATACCATCCGATAGCATCGCCTATGGTAGACTGATGGTGACTGTTCATCGAGATTTAATAGTCGTAGCTCTAAAAAAATAGACATTGGTTGGTGGACTTCGGCATATATCAATTCTAGAGGAGTTCGAACTTCTGAAGGGAATACGTCTGATGGGGATTATCTGAGAGTAATCAGCTGGAGGAATCTGACTGAGAGAGAAGTCTGCGAGAAGTTCGGCTCCTGGAGGAGTTTGATCGATGAAAAAGTTTGGAAAGAGTTCGGCTTCTATAGGAGTTCGATCGAAGGAAAAGTTCGAAAGGAGTTTGACTCCTATAGGAGTTTGATTAAAGGGGAAGCTCGAAAGGAGTTAAGCTCCTGTAGGCATCTAATTGAAAGAGCGCGGAGGGAGTTCGGCTCTCGTGGGTGTCCGACTGGAGGAGTACGGAGGAAGTTCGGCTCTCATGGGCGTCCGGCTGGAGGAGTGCGGAGGAAGTTTAGCTCTCGTCGGAGATCGATTGGAGCTCAACTACTGAGAAGTTCGACCGACTGAAGGAGTTCGGCTAAGGCTCGACCGTTGGAAAGTTCAAAAGGGGCTCGACCGCTGAAGCTCTTCCATGACTATCGGTTGCATTAGGCTAAGCATCAGACTGGACTTCGACAGGAGCGGGGTTTATCTCCAATAGTTCGTATGTCAGCTTTTGTTGACATGGTGGGTCTTGCCTTTCTGCATTCTTAATGTTTCTATTTTGTTCTATTTGGGGGCTTCGCTCCCCACTCCGCAACAAGAAAAAAAAAAATATACACCGCATTCCACGGAAAAAATATACTATCCCATCGAATTGAGCCATGTAGTCATTATTTTTCAACGTGTATTTAATACCTATAGTTCTATTTTTTTTATTTAAAATTTTGAATGATAAAAATATCCATCAACTTTTAAAAAATTATGACATCCCATAGTTATATTATGACCTGTAGTCAAATTATGACCTCATGCACATAGGATGTCATAAGGAAGAGAGAGGCATTCTTATCATTTAAAAAGCTTATAAATTTTTAATGACAAAAATGCTCTTCCCTCTATATGACTTTCGAAAGAAAAATTAAAATAGGATGTCATAATATGGTCACAAGATGTCATGATTTTTTTAGAAGAAGTGTATTTTCGTCATTTAAAATTTTAAATTAAAATTCAGAACTACAAGCATTAAATGCACATTGGAAAGTGATGGCTATGTAATCTAATATAATTAGAAGATCCACTTGTTAAATGTATGCCCTAGAAGCCAGATTGGCTAATACTTGTAATATACTTCTAAGAGCAATTTTATAATTTTAACTATAAATAAATAAAAAAATTATTTTCTATCATAGTGTGTATTTGAAGTGTCTGTGATACATCCTTTGAGTTAGTGATAATGATAATTCATATTTTCAAAAGCTAAAAATTTAAGACATGAATTTCATAATTAACTCATAAATTGCTCCAGACCATAGGATCGTCACAAAAATGATGATCGATCCGAAAGGTTGGTGTACGATCGCTTTCTTAGGATAGATGAGTCTTGAGTCTACGATGTGGAGACATCAAAATGAAAGTATAGATACTCGTTAGAGAATGAGGACACTGAGCATAACTACCTCAAGCGGTCATAAGGAAGTCTATCTTCTCATTGATAACTGGCTCGATGCTGTAGTGGTATGTCTAGTACTTTAATCTGAGGTGCATCGATAGTTCACCTTGAGGGTGTTATAGTTTGACTACACCAAAACTCGATCTCCTAGTCATTCAGAATCCTAAGGTGTATGTTAGCTATAGCATGTTCATTATAGAAATTAGATTGCACCAGTAAAGGGATCTATCTACCTCGATAGATGAGGAGTAGCCCTATGATGATCATGAGATTAAGTCCATAAGCCCATGGCCATGGCAGTGTGAAGATGATAAAAAGAATTTCTATTAGGTTTTTCAGACTCGAATCGAATGATTAATTCATATGATGAATATTGGATTTGACGACTTCACCTTAACCCTAATCCTATCAAGGCTCAAGATAGAAGAACCCAATTATACAGGTATCTACACCAAGAGGTTCGCTTTTAGTTCTGATGGTTTGTCACCATATACTACTAGGTATCACTGGTGGATTTTGGGAGTAGTTAGAATGATCTTGATGATCGATCATTCTAATTATATGAATCAGCAAAGTTCTGATCCATCGAAAGATGTTTCGATGATGTCGATGATGGAGATTATGATATATCTCATTACCATACAAAACTGAATCTAACTAGATCACACAAACAAGAGTTTAGGTCTGGATGTCATCAATTGTGCTAACCCAATTTGATTGATTTGGATTAGATCCAATTAGGTTCAAGAAAATCATGCTAGCACACGATTAAACCTAATATTCTCCTTCTGTAATCATTATAGTTCAGCTCGACTGAGTCAAATTTATTTGGGCTCACTTAGGAATCTTATCTTAGTCTAACTGGAGCTTGTTCAGATCAGAAAAGGGTTGTCCTAATTCATTAGATGAATTTAAGAGAACATCTGCCATTTTCTATCACCTATCATTTCCAGTTTCTGGATAAGGGTCAATGGTTGACCCTAGACACTTGGACAGAGGGCCATGTGGCATGCGCCCATTGGAGAGAACTTGGGACTCTAGTCTCCTTGCTAAAAGAGGAAAGAGAGAGGGCACATGCCACCCTAGGTGTGCACCTCATGTAGATAAGGATGGAGTCCCATACAGATGGGACTCAAGGGTTGCTTGATAACCTTAAACTCCTAGGCACCATCTATTTGGGTTTATCCATCTAAGGTGCCACTATAGTGAATTTTTGAGGGACTCTCATCTGATTGGATCAGATGACATTACTTAGCCAATCAGATTAAGATCTGATTACATCGATGAATCTGATTTGTTGAGGCTGTGTGGCACTGCATGGTGCAGCAGGATTTATTTAAACCTTGTCTGTGCTTAGGGTTCAATCTCTACGCCCATCTACTATGCCCCAAGGCTGTCCCTCTTCTCCTCCATCCCATCCACTAATCCTCTTTCTCCCCTCTCTAGGCCCAAGGAGTTGGGTGCAAATCCAGCAAGAGTCCAAGGAGCATTGGCACCTAGATCAGGAAGAAGGCAGCACTATTTTAAGAGACGATTGCTGCTACTTTAAAAGAAATTTTGAAGAATCTTTAGATTAGATCCAGATCTAGTCTTCAGAGAATTGATTTAGAAGGAGAAGACCTCTAGATTCTATCTGAGTGGACTTCGGTAGAGGCCAGGCACGTGCGTGGCTCGATCCAGAATCTCAGGAGCATCAGGATCATCGTCAGGATAATCGGATTACCATAATCAGGTAACAATAGTTATTTTCTTATTTAGATTTAATTTTTATATTTAATATCAGATCACCTCGATTAAATTTAAGAACTCTTAGATTTTATTGGATTATTTAAAAATTTTTTTTGAAAAACTACCTCAGATCTGATCAGATCTAGATGATCCTACGGTGAAAAATAGAGATTTTTCTTCAACTGATATCAGAGCTACGTTAGCAGTTCTTCAGATTTATTTTAGATTTAATTTTATTTTTATTTATGATCTAATATTAAAAAATTTTGGATGTCATATCAAATATGATTAGATCTTAAATTAGAAAATTAAAAATTAAATGATTTAGATCTATAGTGTATGAGATGCATGACTAGACTAGGTATAGAATAATTCTATATATAGTCTAATGTCATCATATTTTTAATTTAATTAAATATAATTTTAGATTTATTTTATTTTTATTTTTTTAATATTATAAATATTGTAATCAAATCTAAAAAATAGAAAAATATAAATTTTAATTTTTAATTTATTCATATGAGATATAAAAGATGCATGCTTAGACTAGTTATAGAATAGTTATATGAACTATCTAGAATAGTTTTATTTTGATGTGATCGATTTAATTTCTATTTTTTAGATATTATAGATGATATATCAGATCTAAAAGTATGCATGTTTAATTAAGTTATGATACATAAGATGTATGCAAGATATGTATAGGTTAGATCATTAATTGTATATGTGATATATGATTTAGATCTAACTTATTTTGTAGTAAAAAATATATTTTTGATTAAAGTATTCTCCTTGGCCATCCAATCATAAAAATAAAGTAGAGTTTAGATATCCTCTCCTCCCATTTGATGGGATGTTCTTATCATGTGTAGGGGTGCTATGCGTTTATCCTTAATCAAAAATCAGAACTTATTTTTCTGTAAAATCCTAGATCTTGAAATTCTAGAATTTAAATACATATTTTATTTATAAATCCAAACTTAATTAATAATTAAGATTATGAAATCAATTACATCTAAAAATTATGAATTTTCAGATCTAAGATACCTTCATAAAATTAGGTTCAGGCTTGGGTAGCTCAATTAGGTCTAACGATTGATCAAACCAAATCAAGAGTTCGTTAGGTGAGATCAAGAGTGCTTAGAATTGACCAGTCCAATAGGATTAAGTCTGGGTCAAGGTCGACTCACATTCAAATGTGGTTGACTAAGTTAAGACCTAATTTGGCTCTACGGTTCGAGCCTAGAATATAGGCTAATCTAATTGATTCTGATTTAATAATTTGGTGTCTAAGATAAGTCTGGTGGATACGACTGATTGATTTTTAATTGAGAGCTACTCGATCTGAATATGTTCTTATCAAGTTAATGGCATATCCCTTCCACCAGTCTCACTTACCTGACCATTTGTGTCGATCCAGTTTTGATTAGTGGTGGCTAATAATTTGAGCTAACCCATGCCACTAGGTTAGTCATAATTGTTATAACTAAATCAAGTCAAGTTTAAAGAAACCAAAATTAAATCTCTATAAGAAAATATTAAGTCATAGGTCTTCCACCATTATAGATGTGTACGTCCTTTCCGACGTTGATTGTTCTTGACTGGTTATAGTGGTTCAGTTACACCGACAAGATGCAATCATGTTTATTAGGCATTAGATACTATAGGTTGGAGGATAGATTGAGCTTAATATTCTAAATATGGTGAGAAATCTAATCAAAAATCTAATCCGTGTAAATGATGGATCTGACTTTACTAAGGAGTGGATCAATATTTCGAATATGGTGAGATTCATGAATTAGAGCCAGATTTGGGTGCATCATGATTAGAGAATCATAGGATAAGAGTTGTCCACTCATCAATTGATCCATCATCAATAATTATTAGGTGAGGTGGTGAGTCAGTCGGTGGGACCGCACCATCCACTAGAAATTAATTGATCGTGGAGATTTTCACATATCTGCCAAGAAAGTGTAGAGATTTAAAAAATAGTGGAAGCCTAATTTATTTAAAAATAAAATTTTTAAATAAATTAATTAAGTTTAATTATAAAATTTAACTAAAAAATTTAACTCTCTATAGAGAAATGTCTCCATCCAATCCACTAGCCCATATCCTGGATATCCATAAACTAATCGAACCCAACTATAAGGATTGGCTCCAAAACTTTAAAATTATTTTAAAAGTTGACTTATGTGTTGGAATAGGATCCTCCCACTTTACCAGCTCGTCCATCCACTGAACAGAGAGCATCTTCGAAAAAGTGGATGGATGATGATAATAAAGTCAGGTATTACATGTTGGACTCGATGTTTGATGAGCTCCAACACCAACATAAAGATATAAATACTAATCGTCAAATATTGGCTCACCTGTAAGAGTTGTTTGGTGAATAGAGTCGTGCAGCCAAATATTAAGTAACTAGGAGACTTTTGAAGAGTCAGATGCATGATGGACAGTCAGTCCAAGAATACTGTCTAATGATGATCAAGAACTTAGAAGAGCTTGAGAAGCTTGGTGTTAAGTTAGATCAAGATCTGCAAATTGATATAATTCTATAGTCTTTAACTGATGCATATAGATAGTTCATCATAAACTACTATATGCATAAACTGTAAAATACCATGGCTGAACTTATGAACATGCTTGTTATCGTTGAGCTCACTATAAATGGTTTAAAGGGCTCAATGCTTGCTGTAGAGCAGACTTCTTCCAAGAGAAAGTCTTTTATGAAGAATAAGAAGTCTACAAAAAAGTAAAAGACTGAAGGAGGAATGAAGAAGAAGGCTGCTGAAAAAAAAATATTTTCATTGCAACACTGATGGCCATTGGAAGCAGAACTGCCTTTTATACCTAGCCAGTCTAAAGAACAAGAAGAAGGTAGGTCCTTCTGGAGGTATGCTCTTTATAAAATCTAACTTTATGGTTTCTTCTACATCTAGTCAGGTGCTTGACTCTGGTTCCAGTGCTTATTTATGCACTTCTATGCAAGATCTTTTAGGATAGCAGGAGGCTGAGGGATGGAGAGATGATCCTACACGTCGAGAATGGAGCAAGAGTTACTATTGTAGCCATGAAAATGTATCATCTTCAACTATCATCAGGATTAGATTTAGTACTTAGAGACTATTTTTATGTGCCTACAGTAAGCAAAAATTTGATTTCTCTTTCATGTTTAGCATAGGAAAGCTATGTAATTAGTTTTCTTAAGGACTATTGTAATATTCTTTATGAAAGAAATAAAATTATGAGTGATTTCCTTATAAATAGTCTTTATCAGTTACATATTGATGTTTCAATTTTTAATATCGAGGAAAACATGAATGCCATAGGATCAAAGCGATTTAGGAATAGTCTAAATGATAGGTATATTTGGCACCTTAGGCTAGGTCATATAGTGGAAGACAGGGTTAACAAATTGAAGAAATCTGAGATATTGAGTCCATTGACTTTCAAGTCATATCTGATTTGTGAATCATGCCTTCATGGCAAAATAACCTAGCTCCTTTTTGTAGGACATGGGGAAAGGGCCATAGATCTACTTGTCCTGGTACACACAGACGTGTGTGATCCATTTGATATGTTGGTCAAAGGCAATTATATCTACTCATCATCTTTATCAATGATTTATCTTAGTATAGGTATGTGTATTTGATGCGACATAAGTCTGAAATCTTTGAAAAGTTTAAAAAATTCAGACTCAAAGTAGAAAAATAAATAGAAAAATCCATTAAGGTTCTTCGATTAGATCGCGAAGGTGAATACCTTAGTCAGGAATTTCTAGACTATCTCAAAGATAATAGCGTTGGCTCATAATGGACTCCACCTGAAACATCTCAACTTAATGGGATTTCAGAATGAAAAAATCAAACCTTATTAAATATGGTCTGATCCATGATGAGCTTCATAGACCATCCTAAGTTTTTTTGGAGATATAGTCTAATGACTGCTATATATTTACTGAATAGGATTTCTTCTAAAATTATTCCTACCACACCGTATGAGATATGGCATGGTAAGAAACTAAGTCTGAGTCATCTCAGAATTTAGAATTGTCTGGCTCATATCAAGAGATAGCAGGCAGACAAGTTAGAATCTAAATTCTTTAGAGCTCGGTTCATTGGATATCCTAAAAAATTGTTAGGATATTATTTCTATCTTTCAGAAGATCATAATGTGTTTGTGAGTCAACATGCTATTTTTCTTGAAAAATAATTTATTCAAAATGATGGCATTTAGAGATAGATTAGGCTCGAGGAGAAAGTCTTCGAACAGCAACGAGCTAAGAAACCTATCAAACCCAATCAGATTGAGCCAGTCCAAATACTACCTCCTCCACCTTAAAAATCAACTAGGATTCTCTATCCTCCTGATAGATATTTAGGTATTATTCAAGAACATGTAGAGAAAATATTTCTCATAAGAAATGGGATTCATGGTGATAATCTCAAGACCTATGACCAGGTGATATCAGATATAGACTCTGAGAAATGATTGAAGATAATGAAGTCAGAAATTGACTCAATACACTCAAACCAAGTTTGGACCTTGGTAGATCTATCTGAAGATATAGTACCTATTGGGTGTAAATGGATCTATAAGAGAAAAATTAGTACCGATGAAAATGTAGAGACATTCAAAGCAAGGCTCGTAGCAAAATGTTATAGTCAACATGAAAGCGTTGACTATCAAGATACCTTCTCACCAGTAGTCATGCTA
This sequence comes from Cocos nucifera, assembly GCA_006176705.1. Taxonomy (NCBI): domain Eukaryota; kingdom Viridiplantae; phylum Streptophyta; class Magnoliopsida; order Arecales; family Arecaceae; genus Cocos; species Cocos nucifera. The sequence goes on from QRFJ01000167.1 coordinate 1,165,023, forward strand.
AAATTCATCCATACACTACTTGCTGTTGCAGCCTATTTCAATTATGAAACATGACAAATGGATATGAAAATTATATTCTTGAATGGATATCTTGAGAAAGATATCTACATGGAACAGCCGCTAGGTTTCACATCCAGTGATGATGATCACAAGGTATGCAAGCTGCAAAGGTCCATATATGGACTTAAGCAAGCATCTCGAAGCTGGAATGATCATTTCAACGATGTAATCAAATTGTTTGATTTCATCAAAAATGAAAAGGAGCCCTATGTTTTTAAAAAGATCAATGGAAGCACTATTGTCTTTCTTGTACTGTACGTGGATGACATCCTCCTAATTGGAAATGATATTTTCATGCTGACCACGATCAAAATATGGTTGTCTAAAGAGTTCTTTATGAAAGACCTAGGTGAAGCATTCTTTATTCTGAAAATTAAGATTTATAGAGATAGACTGAATAGGATGCTAGAACTTTCACAGAAGATGTACATAGAGGAGGTGCTAAAGTGATTTAGCATGAAAAACTCAAAAAAAAATTTAGTACCCTTCAGACATAACATACATCTCTCCAAGAAAATGTGCCCTAACACACCTGAGGAGATTGAATTCTTGAGCAAGATCCCTTATGTTTCGATAATAAGGAGCCTCATGTATGTCATGCTATGTACATGATCTGATATTGCCCATGCTGTGAGCATCATGAGTATGTATCAGTCGAATCCAAGCGAAGAATACTGGACTTCTATTAAATGTATCCTTAAGTACTTAAGAAGGACTAAGGATATGTTTCTAGTCTTTAATAATGGAGAACTCAAGGTCCATGGGTATACAGACTCAAACTTTATATCAGACATAGATGATTGAAAGTCAACATCTGAAAGTTTGTTTATATGCAATGATGGTGCTGTTGGCTGAAAGAGTTTCAAGCAGATAGTGATAGCAAATTTCACCATGAAAGCAGAGTATATCGCTGCATCGGAGGCTGTAAAGAAGGCATTCTGGAACAAGAAGTTCACCACAGAGATAGGAGTAATGCCATCCCTCTGTACTGTGATAATAATGGTGTCATAGCCCTTATTAAAGAGCCGAGGTCTCACCAAAAATTCAAGCACATCGAGCAGCGATTTCATCTAATCCATGATTACCTCGAGAAAGGATACATTAAGATCAAGAGAGTCGACACCGCAGATAATGTGGCTGATCTACTAACGAAGTCGTTGGGACAACAGAAGATCGAAGTCCACTTTAAGAAAATGGAACTTAGATTTGTAGCCAATTAGCTTTAGATTAAGTGAAAGTTTATTAGATGTGTGCCCTAGAAGCCAGATTGGCTAACACTTATAATACTCTTCTAAGGATAATTTTATAATTTTGATTATAAATAAATAAAAAAATGATTTTCTATCATAATGTGTATTTGAAATATACATCTTTTGAGTTAATAATAACGATAATTCATATTTTTAAGAGTTAAAAATTTAAGACATGAATTTCATAATTAACTCATAAATTGCTTCAGATCGTAGGATCACAAGGATGATGATCGATCAGGAAGGTTGGTGTATGATCGCTTTCTTAGAGTAGATGAGTCTTGAGTCTACAATATGGAGATACTGGAGCAAAAGTATATATACTCATTAGAGAACGAGGGCACTGAGCATGACTACCTCAAGCAGTCATAAGAAAGTTTATCTTCTCATTGATAACTGGCTCGATGCAGTAGTAGTGTCTAATTTTTTTATCTGAGGTACATCAATAGTTCACCTTGAGGGTGTTATAGTTTGACTACACCAAAGCTCAGTCTTCTAGCTATTTGGAATCCTGAGGTGTATGTTGGCTATAGCATATTTACTGTAGGAATTGGATTGTACCAATAAAGAGATCTATCTACCTCGGTAGATGAGGAGTAACCCTATGATGATCATGAGATTGAGTCCATGAGCCCATGGCCATGGCAGTATGAAGATGATAGAAAAAGTTTCTATTAGGTTTTCGCATCAAACTCGAATCGAATGATTAATTCATATGACGGATATCAGATCTGATGAGTTCACCTTAACCTTAATCCTGTCGGGGCTCAAGATAGAAGAATCCAATCACATAGATAGCTACATCGAGAGATTTGCTTTCAATTTGGATGGCTTACCATCATGTACTACTAGGTGTCATTGGTGGATTTTGAAAGTAACTAGAATGATCTTGATGATCGATCATTCTAATTGTATGAATCAGAAAAGTTTTGATCCATCAAAAGGTATTTCGATAATGTCGATGATGGAGATCGTGACATATCTCATTACCATATAGAACTGAACAAAACTAGATCATACAAACAAGGATTTGGATCTGGATGTCATCAATTGGGCTAACCCAGTTTGATTTATTTAGATTAGATCTAATTAGTTCAAGAAAAATATGCTAGCACATGATTGAGCCTAACATTCTTCATCTGTAATCATTCTAATTCATCTCGACTGAGCCAAATTTATTTAGACTCACTCAGAAACCTTGTCTTAGTCTGACTGAAGCTTGTCCATGTCTAAAAAGGATTGTCCTAATTCATCAGATGAATTTAAGACAATACCTATCATTTTCTATCACTTGTCATTTCCAATTTCTAGACAAGGGTCAACGGTTGACTCTGGATACTTGGACACAGGGCCATGTAGCATGTGCCCATTGAAGAGCATTTGGAACTCTTGTCCCCTTGCTAAATGAGGAAAGAGACCTTATGTAGATAAGGATGGAGTCCTATACAAATGGAACTCTAGGGTTGCTTGATAGCCTTAAACTCCTAAGCACCATCTATTTGGGTTTATCCATCCATGGTGCCACTTTAGTAGATTTTTGAGGCACTCTCATCTGATTGGATCAGATAACATCACCCAATCAATCAGATTTAGATCTAATTACATCGACGAATTTGATTCGTTGAGGCTGTGTGGCATTGCATGGTGCAACAGGGTTTATTTAAATCCTATTTGCACCTAGGATTCAATCTCTACACCCATCCACCATGCCCTAAGGCTGTCCCTCCTCTCCTCCATGCCTTCCATTGATCCTCTCTCTCTCTCCCCTCTCCATGCCCAAGAAGTTGGGCACAAATCCAGCAAGAGTCTAAGGAGCATTGGTGCCCAAATTAAAAAAAAGACAGCACTATTTCAAGAGATGATTGCTGCTATTTCGAAAGGAGTTTTGAAGAACCTTTAAATTAGATCCAGATTTAATCTTTAGAGCATTGATTCAAAAGGAGTAGACCTCCAAATTCTACTCGAGTGGACTCTAGTAGAGGCTAGACACATGCATGGCTCGATCCAGAACCTCAGGAGCATCAGGTTCATCGTCAGGATAATCGGATTATCCTAATCAGGTAATAATAGTTATTTTCTTATTTAGATTTAATTTTTATATTTAATATCAGATCATCTCAATTAGATTTGAGAACTCTTAGATCTGATCAGATCATTAAAAATTTTTTTAGAAAATCTACTCAGATCTGATCAGATCTAGACGATCCTATGGTAGAAAATAGAGATTTTTCTTCAACTGATATCAGAACTATATTAGCAGTTCTTTAGATCTATTTTAGATTTAATTTTATTTTTATTTATAATTTAATATTAAAAAAAATTAGATGTTACACTACATGTGATTAGATATGAAATCAAAAAATTAAAAATTAAATAATTTAGATCTATAGTGTATAAGATGCATGAATAATATTCTCTATGTAGTCTAGTATAATCATATTTTTAATTTAATTAAATATAATTTTAGATCTATTTTATTTTTATCTTTTTGATATTATAAATATAATAATTAAATCTAAAAAATAAAAAAATATAATTTTTAATTTTTAATTTATTCATATGAGATATGAAATATGCATGCTTAGACTAGTTGTAGAATAGTTCTATGAACTATTTAAAATAATTTTATTTTAATATGATCAATTTAAATTTTATTTTTTAGATATTATATGTGATATATCAGATCTGAAAGCATGCATGTTTAATTAAGTTATGATACATGAGATGTATGCAAGACATGTATAGGTTAGATCATTAATTATATATATAATATATGATTTAGATCTAACTTATTTTGTAGTAGAAAATATATTTCTTATTAAGGCATTACTCTTGACCATCTAATCATAAGAATAAAGTAGGATTTAAAAATTCTCTCCTCTCATTCGATGGGATGTTTTTATGGCATATTGGGGTGCTACACGTTTGTCCTTAATCAAAAATCAGAACTTATTTTTTTGCAAAATTCTAGATCCTGAAATCCTAAAATTTTAATATATATTTTATTTATGAATCCAAACTTAATTAAGAATTAAGAATGTGAAATCAATTAGATCTAAAAATTATAAATTTTTAGATCTAAGACATCTTTATAAAATTGGGTTCAAGCTTGGGTAGCTCAATTAGGTCTAGCGATCAATCAAATTGAATCAAGAGTTGTTAGATGGAATCAAGAGTGCTTAGAATTGACTAGTCCAATAGGATTAAGTCTGGATCAAGATCGACTCACATTCAAATATGGTTGATCAAGTCAAGATCTAATTTGGCTCCGTAGTTCGAGCCTGGATTGTAGGCTAATCCGATTGATTCTAATTCAATAATTTGGTATCTAAGGTAAGTCTAATAAATACGATCGACTAATTTTTAATTGAAAGCTACTCGACCTGAATGGATTCTTATCGAGTTAATGGCATATCCCTTTCACTGGTCTTACTTACCTGGCCATTTGTGTTGACTCATTTCTGATTAGTGGTGGCTAACAATTCGAGCTAACCCATGCTACTAGGTTAGTCATAATTATTATGACTAAGTCAAGTCAAGTTTAAAAAGATCAAAATTAAATCTTTCTAAGAAAATATTAAGTCATAGGTCTTCCATCATTATTAATATATAGGTCCTTCTCGGGGTTGATTATTTTCGATTGGTTATAGTGGTACAATTGCATCGAAAAGATGCAACCATATCTATTAGGCATTGGATACTATGGGTTGGATGATGGGTTGGGCTCAATAGTCTGGATATGGTGAGGAATCCAATCAAAAATTTAATTCATGCAAATGGTGGGTCTGATTTAACTAAGAAGTGGATCAATATTTCGAACACGGTGAGATTCATGAATTAGAGATCAAATTTGGATGCACCATAATTAAAGAATCATTGGACAAGAGTTATCCACTCATCGATTGATCCATCATCAATAACTATTAAATAAGATGGTGAGTTAGTCGATGGGACCGCACCATCCACTAGAAATCAATTGATCCTGAAGATTTTTGCATCTTTACCAAGAGAGTGTAGGAATCCGAGAAAATAGTGAAAACCTAATTTATTTAAAAATAAAATTTTTAAATAAATTGGTTAAGTCTAATTGCAAAATCTAATTAAAAACTTTAACTCTTTATAGAAAAATGACTGCATCCAATCCACTAGCCCATATCCTGGACACCCATAGATTAACCAGACCCAACTACAAGGATTGGCTCCGAAACTTTAAAATTATTTTGGATTCTAAGAAGTTGACTTATGTGTTAGAACAGGATCCTCCCACTTTATCAGTCCGTCCATCCACTGAATAGAGAGCATCTTTGAAAAAGTGGATGGATGATAATAATAAAGCCAGGATAACATGTTGGGCTCGATGTCTGATGAGCTTCAGCACCAACATAAAGACATAAAGATTAGCCGCCAAATGTTGGCTCACCTGCAAGAGTTGCTTGGTGAATAGAGTTGCATAGCCAAATATCAAGTCACTGAAAGACTTTTTAAGGCTCAGATGCATGATGGACAGTCGGCCCAAGATTATTGTCTAATGATAATCAAGGATTTAGAAGAGCTTGAGAAGATCGATGTCAAGTTAGGTCAAGATCTACAGATTGATATAATTCTGTAGTCCTTGACTGATGCGTATGGACAGTTCATCATGAACTATCATATGCATAAACTATAAAATATCTTTGCTGAACTTATGAACATACTGGTTATCTCTAAGCTCACTATGAAAGATTTAAAGGGCTCAGCGCTTATTATAGAGCGGACTTCTTCTAAGAGAAATTCTTTCAAAAAGAAGAAGAAGTCTGTGAACAAGTAGCAGACTGAAGGAGGGAAGAAGAAGAAGGCAAAATCGAAGAAGAAGGCCGCTAACAAGAAAAAATATTTTCATTGCAACACCAATTGCCATTGGAAGTGGAACTGCCCTTTATACCTGACAAGCCTGAAGAACAAGAAGAAGGTAGGTCCTTCTAGAGGTATGCTCATTATAGAATCTAACCTTACAGTTTCTTCTGCATTCAGTTGGATGCTTGACTCTGGTTCGAGTGCTCATTTATGGACTTCTATATAGGGTCTTGAGAATAGCAGGAGGCTGAGGAATGGAAAGATAATCCTATGCATCGAGAATAGAGCAAGAGTTACTACTATGGCTATGAAAATCTATCCTCTTCGACTATCATTAAGATTAGATTTAGTACTTAGGGACTATTTTTATATCCCTGCAGTAAGTAAGAATTTGATTTTTGTTTCATGTTTTGCATAGGAAGGCTATGTAATTAATTTTCTTAAGAACCATTGTAATATTCTTTATGAAAGAAATAAAATTACAAGTGATTTTCTTATAAATGATCTCTATCAGTTATATATTGATGTTTATATTTTTAATATCGAGCAAAACATGAATGCCATAGGATCAAAGCGACCTAGAGATAGTCTAAATGATAGGTATCTTTGGCACCTTAGGCTAAGTCATATAGTAGAAAACAAAGTTAACAAATTGAAGAAATCTAGACTATTGAGTCCATCAACTTTTGAGTCATATTAAATTTATGAATCATGCCTTCATGGCAAAATGATCAAGCTCTTTTTTGTAGGACATGGAGAAAGGGCCATAGATCTACTTGTCCTGGTACACATAGACATGTGCGGCCCATTTGATGTACCAATCAGAGGTAATTATATCTACTTCATCATCTTTATCGATGATTTATCTCGATACAGATATGTGTATTTGATGCGACTGTTAAATGTGTATCCTATAAGTTAGATTGACTAACACTTGTAATACACTTCTAAAGATAATTTTATAATTTTGATTATAAATAAATAAAAGAGTTATTTTCTATCATAGTGTGTGTTTGAAGTATCTATGATACATCCTTTTAATTAATGGTAATGATAATTCATATTTTTAAGAGTTAAAAATTTAAGGCATGAATTTTCATAATTAACTCATAAACTGCTCCTGACCATAGGATCGTCACAAGAATGATGATCGATCTGAAAGATTGGTATACGATTGCTTTTTTAGGATAGATGAATCTTGAGTCTACGATGTGGAGATACCGAAGCGAGAGTACAGATACTCGTTAGATATCAAGGGCACTGAGCGTGACCATCTCAAGCAGTCATAAGAAAGTTTACCTTCTCATCGATGACTCGTTCGATGCTGCAGTGATGTGTCTGATTCTTTGATCTAAGGTATATCGATAGTTTATCTTGAGGGTGTTATAGTTTGACTACACTATAACTCGATCTCCTAGTCATTTAGAATCTTAAGGTATATGTTGGCTATAGCATATTCATTGTAGGAATTAAATTGTACCAATAGGGGATCTATCTATCTCGGTAGATAAGGAGTAGCCCTATGATGATCATGAGAATCGAGTTCATAAGCCCATGGCCATGGCAGTATAAAGATGATAGAAAAATTTTCTATTAGGGTTTCACATTGGACTCAAATCAAATGATTAATTCATATGACGGATGTTGGGTTTGATGAGTTCACCTTAATCTTAATCCTATCGAAGCTCAAGATAAAAGAACCCAATCACACACGTAGCTGCATCAAGAGGTTTGCTTTTAGTTTTGATAGGTTGCCACTATATACTGCTAGGTGTCACTTATAGATTTTGGGAGCAATTAGAATGATCTTAATTATCGATCATTCTAATTGTATGAATCAAAAAAGTTCTGGCCCATCAAAAGATATATTGATGATGTTGATGATAGAGATTGCAATATGTATCATTATCATATGAAACTAAACCTAACTAGATCACACAAACAAGAGATTGGATTTGGATGTCATCAATTGGACTAATCTAGTTCGATTGATTTGGATGAGATCCAATTAGGTTCAAGGTAGTTGTGCTAGCATACGATTGAGCCTAACTTTCTCCTTTTGTAATCTTTCTGATTCATCACAATCGAGTCAAATTTGATTTGACTCATTTTTATATATTGAATGCATTTATTTTTATCTAACTAAAACCTATTCAGATCAGATTAATTATAGAAATTAAATCCATTCCTAGTGCAATTGAACTAGGGTCAATAGTTGATCTAATTGAGAAAATTGAGGGTCACCTGATCAGAGGCTCCTAAAAAAATTTTTGAAAATTATTTTTTTTAGATTTTTGGATATGTGATAGGGCATGAGTCATACTTTCAGTGTCCCAAATTTTGTAATTTATGGAGCTGCCTAAATTGGGTTTTAATAGAGTTTGATTTGGATCAAACTCTTAAGGGAAGAGTCCTAGGCGCAATGGACTCTTTCCTATCTACTCATGCCGCTCCCTTTTTTATTGTTTTTTGGCATGAAAACCATATGGGATCTGGTGTTCTACATGGAAAAAGGTTCTTGAGTCCCAATGATAAAATAAACTAGTTATTTGGTCGAAAGGGGCTCGCATACGGCATTGGGTTTTGATATAAAAACCTCCACGCCAAAGTGGATTCATGCATGAAATTTTTTCCCATGCCAAAGGCTGCCATCCTTTATATCCTCCATGCCCCTCTGATCCTCTCTCTCTCTCTTCTACATGCCCAAAAGATTGGACACAAATAATGAAGAAGGTCCAAGAAAATTGATGAAAAGTTCAGCATCTACACGACGGTGTTCGTAAGACGAGCGTGTTGCATTCAAGTTTCTTTTGAAGGATCTATAGATTAGATTCAGATCTAATATTTTAAAAAAAGATTCATGAGGAGAAGACATCCAGATCCTGCCTGAGTGGATACCAGTAGAGGCCTGACACATGCATGGCTTATTCCAGAACCTCAGGAACCATCAGAATCATCATTAGGATAATCGAATTATCCTAATTAGGTATATTAGATGTTCTTTACTTAGATTTAATTTTTGTATTTAATATTGGATTACCTTAATTATATTTGAGAAATCTTAGATTTGATTAGATCATAGAATTTTTTTAAAAAAAAATTCACCTCAGATCTGGACGATTCTGCAGTAAAAAATGAGATTTTTTTTCAACTGGTATCAGAGCTGTGTTAGCAGTTCTTTAGATCTATTTTAGATCTAATTTTATTTTTATTTATGATATGATATTAAAAAATTTTAGATATTATATCAGATATGATTAGATCTAAAATTAAAAATTAAATAATTTAGATCTATAGTGTATGAGATGCATGACTAGACTAGGTATAGAATAGTTCTATGTGTAGTCTAGTGTAATCATATTTTTAATTTGATTAAATATAATTTTAGATTATTTTTATTTTTATTTTTTTGATATTATAAATATTGTAATCAGATCTAAAAAATAAAAAATATAATTTTTAATTTATTTATATGAGATATGAAAGATGCATGCTTAGATTAGTTGTAGAATAGTTTTATGAACTGTCTAGAATAATTTTATTTTGATATGATCAATTTAAATTCTATTTTTTAGATATTATATATGATATATTAGATCTGAAAAATATGCATGTTTAACTAAATTATGATACATAAGATGTATGCAAGGCATGTATAGATTAGATCATTTATTATATTTGCGATATATGATTTAGATCTAACTTATTTTGTAGTAGAAAATATAGTTTTGATTAAGATATTCTCCTTAGCCATCTGGTCATAAGAATAAAGTAAAATTTAAAGACCCTCTCCTTTCATTCGATGGAATGTTCTTATAGCATGTAGGGGTGCTGCGTGTTTGTCCTTAATCAGAAATCAGAACTTACTTTTCTGCAAAATCCTAGATTCTGAAATCCTAAGATTTTGATATATATTTTTGTCCATGAACCCAAACTTAATTAAGAATTAAGATTATGAAATCAATTAGATCTAAAAATTATGAACTTTTAGATCTAAGATACCTTCATAAAATTGAGTTCGGGCTTGGATAGCTCAATTAGGTCTAGCGGTTGATCAAATCGAATCAAGAGTTAGTTAGGTGGGATCAAGAGTGCTTAGAATTGACCAGTCTAATAAGATTAAGTCTGGATCAAGGTCGACTCACATTCAAATATGGTTGACCAAGTCAAGACCTAATTTGACTCCATGGTTCAAGCCTGGAATATAGGCTAATCTGATTGATTCTGATTCGATAATTTGGTGTCTAAGATAAATCTGACAGATATGACTGACTGATTTTTAACTGAGAGCTACTTGATCTGAATATGTTCTTATCAAGTTAATGGCATATCCCTTCCACCAGTTTCACTTACCTGGCCATTTGTGTCGATCCAATTTTGATTAGTGATGGCTAATAATTCGAGCTAACCCATGCTACTAGGTTAGTCGTAATTGTTATTACTAAGTCAAGTTAAATTTAAAGAGACCAAAATTAACTCTCTCTAAAAAAATATTGAGTCATAGGACTTCCACCATTGTAGATGTGCGGGCCCTTCCCGACGTTGAGTGGTCTCGACTGGTTATAGTGGTTCAGTTGTATTAGAAAGATGCAACCATGTTTATTAGACATTAGATGCTATAAGTTGAAAGATGGATTGGGCACAATATCCTGGATATGGTGAGGGATTCAATTAGAAATCTAATTTGTGCCAATGGTAGGTCTGACTTAACTAAGAAGTGGATGAATATTTTAGATATGGTGAGATTCATGAATTAAAGATCAGATTTGGGTGCACCATGATTAGAAAATCATTGGACAAGAGTTGTCCACTCATCGGTTGATCCATCATTAATAACTGTTAGGTAAGATGGTGAGCCAGTCAGTGGGACCGCACCACCCACTAGAAATCATTAATTGTAAAGAATTTTGCATCTCCACCTAGGGAGTGTAGGGATCCAAGTAAATAGTGAAAGCCTAATTTATTTAAAAATAAAACTTCTAAATAAATTGGTTAAGTCTAATTATAAAATCTAACTAAAAATTTTAACTCTCTACGAGAAAATATCTGCGTCCAACCCACTAGCCCGTATCCTAGACACCCATAAATTGATTAGACCCAACTATAAAGATTGGCTCCAGAATTTTAAAAATATTTTGGATTTCAAGAAATTGACTCATGTGTTGGAATAGGATCATTGTACTTTATCAGTCCATCCATCTGTTGAATAGAGAGCATCTCTAAAAAGATAGATGGATGAAGATAATAAAGCTAGGTATTACATATTGAGCTCGATGTCTGATAAGCTCTAGTGCCATCATGAAGACATAAAGACTAGTCGCCAAATGTTGGCTCACCAGTAAGAGTTATTTGACGAACAAAGTTGCGCAGCCAAATATCAAGTCACTAAGAGATGTTTTAAGGCTCAAATGCATGATGGACAGTTGGTCCAAGATCATTGTCTAATGATGATCAAGGACTTAGAAGAGCTTAAAAAGCTAGATGTCAAGTTAGATCAGGATCTACAGATTGATATTATTTTATAATCTTTGACTGACACATATGAACAGTTCATTATGAACTACCATATGCATAAATTATAAAATACCTAAGCTTAACTTATAAACATGCTGGTTACTACTGAGCTCTTTATGAAAGGTTCAAAGGGCTCAATGCTTGCTATGGAGTGGACTTCTTTCAAGAGTAAGCCTTTTGGAAAGAAGAAAAAGACCGTGAAGAAGTAGAAGGTGGAAAGAAGAAGAAGGCAGAGCAGAAAAAGAAGGCAACTAACAAGGAAAAGCGTTTCTATTGCAACACTGACGGCCATTAGAAGTGAAACTGTCCTCTATACCTGATCAGTCTGAAGAACAAGGAGGCAGGTCCTTCTGGAGGTATGCTCATTATCGAATCTAACCATACAGTTTCTTCTGCATTTAGTTAGGTGCTTGACTCTGGTTCAAGTGCTCACTTATGCACTTCTATACAAGATCTTGAAGATAGCAGCAAGTTGAAGGATGGTGAGATGATTCTACACATTAGGAATGGAGCAAGACTTCCTATTGTGGCCATAGAAATCTACCCTCTTTGACTACTGTCAGAATTAGATTTAGTACTTAGGAATTATTTTTATATACCTGTAGTAAATAGAAATTTGATTTTTGTTTCATGTTTAGTACAGAAAGGCTATGCAATTAGTTTTTTTAAGGATCATTATAATATTCTTAATAAAAGAAATAAAATTATAAGTGGTTTTCTTATAAATGATCTCTATCAGTTACATATTGATGTTTCTATTTTTAATATTGAGCAAAATATGAATGTCATAGAATCAAATCAATCTAAGGATAATCTAAATGATAGGTATCTTCAACACCTTAGGCTAGGTCTGAAGGGAAATCCTGATTTCGCGGTCCAGGTTCGTTCAGATCTGATCAGATCAAGAGATATATTTCAAAAAAAAAAATTTTAATCTATATCAGATCTGGGATGTTTCGGATCTACTTAATATTATTTTAATAAATAAAATAAATAAGGATAAATTAAATCAAATTTAATTTACCTGATTTGGGTAATCCTATTATCCTGTTGATGATCCTGTATGCAGCGGAAGGTTCTAGATCTAGCCACGCAAGCGCCTGGCCTCTACTGGTATCCACTCGGACTAGATCTGGAGATCCTCTTCTTCTCTATCACATCTCCAAAAATTAGATCTGGATCTGATCTGGAGGATCTTCAAAACTCCTTTTGAAGATCAGCAGTCGTCCTTTGCAGCAGCGCAGCCTTCTTGCTTTTGATCGCCTTTCTCTTGCTTGAATCGCACCAACAAAAATCCAAAACTCCTTTTGGACGTGGAGAGCAAGGGGAGAAGGTGGTTTGGCATGGAGAAGGAGGGGAGAGGCAGCCTTGGGGCGTATGGAAACTCTTAGCATCTTTGAGTTGGGTACAGGGTCTTATTTATAGACTAACTGTGATCCAACTCCTCTTCTTCCCAACCAATCACAACCCTTTGTGAAATCAGATCTAAATCTGATTGGTGGAAATAGAGTCCCCTGGATTCCTCCTTAGAGGGTGCCTAAGACCAGTCAAAGTTGGATTCTTAGAAGAACTCTAATTGGAATCCAAAAGGGAGATGGAGTCCTTGTCCAACAAGGACTCCTAGGCGCCTCCAACTTGGGCACACGCCTAGGGTGGCGTGCGCCCTTCTCCTTGCCAGGTTCTGGCAGGGGGACAGGCCCCCACCAGCTCTCCAATAGGTGCATGACATGTGGTCAAAAGTCAAAGTGTCAATGGTCAACGTTTGACCAGTCAAGGTAGACTTTTGACCAAAGTCAAAGAACAAGAAATGGCAGGTGACCAAAAATGGCAGGTAATGTCTTACAAAATAAGACAACCTTTTCTGACTTGGACAACCTCCAGTCAGACCATATGAAGGCCTCTGATTGAGCACAAACTCCTTTGGCTCAGATCAGGACAACTTATTTATGATAGCAAAAGAAGAACGTTAGGTTCAATCGAGTGCTAGCACGATTTCCTTGAACCTAATTGAATCTCATTCAGATCAATTGAACTAGATCAGTTCAATTGATGATCACCAGATTCAAACCCTTGTTTGTGTGACCCAGTTAGGTTCAGTTCTGTATGGTAATGGGATATGTCATGATCTCTATCATCGACATCATCGAAACTCCTTTCGATGGATCAGAACTCTTCTGATTCGAACAGCTAGAATGATCGATCATCTAAATCATTCTAATTGCTCCCAAAATCCACCAGTGACACCTAGCAGTATATGGTGGCAACCCATCAGAGCTGAATGCGAACCTCTTGGTGCAGCTACCTGTGTGATTAAGTTCTTCTATCTTGAGCCCCGATCAGATTAGGGTTAAGGTGAACTCGTCAAACCCTAGTCTCTGTCATATGATGTAATCATTCGATTCGAGTCCAATGTGAAAATCTAAATAGAAACTCTTTCTATTATTTCACTCTGCCATGGCCATGGGCTTCTGGACTTGATTCTCATGATCATCATAGGGCTGCTCCTCTACCACCGAGGTAGATAGATTCCATCTTGATGCAATCCAGTTCCTACAATGAACATGCTATAGCCAACATACACCTCAGGGTTCCATATGGCTAGGAGACCGAGTAATGGTGTAGTCAAACTATAACACCCTCAAGGTGAACTGCCGATGCATCCTCAGGTCAAAGAACCAGACACACTACTGCAGCATCGAGTCAGTCATTGACGAGAAGGTAGACTCCCTAATGACTACTCGAGGTGGTCACGCTCAGTGCCCTCGTTCTCTAACGAGTACCTGTACTCTCGCTCCGGTGTCTCCACACCGTAGACTCAAGACTCATCTACTAAAGAGAAGCGATTGTACACCAACCTTCCGGATCAATCACCATCCTCGTGATGATCCTATGGTCGGGAGCAATTTTATGAGTTAATAATGATTATTCATGTCTTAAATTTTCAACTCTTGAAAATATGAATTATCATTACCATTAACTCAAAGGATGTATCACAGACACTAAATACACATATGTGATAGAAAATAACCCATTTTATTGATTTTAGTCAAAATTATAATTTTGCCCCTAGAAGTGTATTACAAGTGTCAGCCAATTCTGGCTTCTAGGGCACATATATCTAACAATCTCCCACTTGTCCTAAAGCCAATTGGCTACAAGTCTAAGTCCCATCTTCTCAAGGTGGGCTTCGATCTTCTGCTGGCCCAACGGCTTTGTAAGTGGGTCTGCCACATTATCTGCGGAGTTGACTCTCTTGACCTCGACGTAACCCTTTCTCGAGGTAATCGCGGATGAGGTGGTATCGCCGCTCAATGTGCTTGGATTTCTGGTGAGACCTCGGCTCCTTAGCAAGGGCTATGGCGCCATTGTTGTCGCAGTATAGAGGAATGGCATCTGATGGCATTACTCCAATTTCTGCAGCAAACTTCTTGTACCAGAATGCTTCCTTTGCAGCCTCTGATGCAGCGATATATTCTGCTTCCATGGTGGAATCTGCTATCACAGTTTGCTTGGAACTCTTCCAGCTGACAGCTCCACCATTGCACACAAACAGACTTCCAGATGTCGACTTTCGATCATCTATATCAGGACATGAAATCCGAGTCTGTGTATCCCTGGAACTTGGAGTTCTCCATTACCAAAGACCAACATCATATCCTTAGTTCTTCTCAAGTACTTAAGGATACATTTCACAGAAGTCCAGTGTTCTTCACCTGGATTTGACTGATATCTGCTTGTGACACTCACAGCATGGGCTATATCAGGTCGTGTACATAGCATGGCATACATGAGGCTCCCTATTGCAGAAGCATAAGGGATCTTGCTCATGCGTTCTATTTCCTCAGGTGTGCTGGGGCACATCTTCTTGGAAAGATGAATACCATGTCTGAAGGGTATTAATCCCCTCTTAGAGTTTTCCATACTAAACCTCTTTAGTACTTTCCTCTATGTACATCTTCTGTGAAAGTCCTAGCATCCTATTCGGTCTATCCCTATAGACCTTAATTCCTAGAATAAAGGATGCTTCACCTAGGTCTTTCATGGAGAATTCCTTGGACAACCACATTTGACTGATGTCAACATGGGAATATCATTCCCAATAAGGAGGATGTCATCCACGTACAATACGAGGAAGACAACAGCGCTCCCACTGACCTTTTTGAAAACACATGGTTCCTCTTCATTTTTGATGAAACCAAACTTTTTGATCACATCATTGAAACGAGTGTTCCAGCTCCGAGATGCTTGCTTAAGTCCATATATGGACCTTTGCAGCTTGCAAACCTTGTGATCAGTATCACTGGATGTGAAACCTAGCGGCTGTTCC
The DNA here is from genome assembly GCA_006176705.1 of Cocos nucifera. NCBI lineage: Eukaryota > Viridiplantae > Streptophyta > Magnoliopsida > Arecales > Arecaceae > Cocos > Cocos nucifera. The sequence goes on from QRFJ01000167.1 coordinate 1,181,007, forward strand.
ATATAGATATCTTCCTCAAGATATCCATTTAAGGAATGCCGTTTTCACGTCCATTTGCCATATTTCATAATCGAAATAGGCTGCAACGGCAAGCAATGTGCGGATGGATTTTAGCATAGCTACTGGGGAAAAGGTATCCTGATAGTCAATGCCTTCGCGTTGACTATAACCTTTTGCCACTAGTCTAGCCTTGAATGTCTCCACATTCCCATCTGCACCAATCTTTCTCTTGAAGATCCATTTACATCCAATAGGTACTATACCTTCTGGTGGATCTACCAAGGTCCAGACTTGGTTTGAGTGCATCGAGTCAATTTCTGACTGCATTGCCTCTAGCCATTTCTCGGAGTCGATATCTGATATCGCCTCGTTGTAGGTTTTGGGATCATCACCATGAGCACCATTACCTACGAGGAACATTTCCTCTACTTCCTCTGAAATAATACCTAAGTATCTTTCAGGGGGACGGAAAACTCTTTCCGATCTACGAGGTGGAGGAGGTAGTGTTCTTATTGGCTCAACCTGATTTGGTTCCACTTGGTCCTTAGCTCGTTCCACTTGTGAGACTTTCTCATCAAGCTTGATCTATTTTTCAATGCCGCTATCTTGAATAAACTATTTTTCAAGAAAGATGGCATGTCGACTCACAATCACATTGTGGTCTTCTGGAATGTAGAAATAGTATCCTAATGACTCTTTAGGATATCCTATGAATCGAGCTCTAAAGGACCTAAACTCTAACTTGTCCGCTTGTTGTCTTTTGACATGAGCCGGACAACCCCAAATTCTGAGATGACTCAGACTTGGTTTCTTACCGTGCCATATCTCATACGGTGTGGTAGGAACGGTTTTAGAGGGAACCCTATTCAGTAGATAGATTGAAGTTAACAATGAGTGTCCCCAAAGAAAATCAGGGAGGTCTGTGAAGCTCATCATGGATCGAACCATATCCAATAGAGTCCGATTTCTCCATTCTGAAACCCCGTTGAGTTGAGGTGTTCCTGGTGGAGTCCATTGAGAGACTATGCCATTTTTCCTTTAGATAGTCTAGGAATTCCCGGCTAAGGTATTCACCTCCTCGATCTGATCGAAGAACCTTAATGGGTTTTCCAGTTTGTTTTTCTACTTCATGTCTGAATTCTTTGAACTTTTCAAAAGCTTCAGACTTGTGTCTCATAAGATACACATACCCATACCTAGACAGA